>PVJD01005298.1:0-117236 GCA_004026545.1 Mormoops blainvillei | reverse complement strand
GTTGCACACTTCCAAAGGGATGGTGTCCGAGCCCAGTGTCGGACTCAGAGAAGCTGCTGCAAATACCATAGTTTCATTGTCTTCTTTTAGATAGTTTCTGGGCCATTCTGGTAGGTGCTTATTGCTTTAACAGGAGAGAGGAGACAAGCCTGTACCACATGCACGAAAAGGAGTGATTGCAGGTTCTCTTCTACTAGCCAGGGTTTGTTCCAGCTCCCCCACCTCTGGTGTTGTCTTTGACAAGTAACTTACCGTCGTTAGCTTCTGAGTTTCCTCTTCTGTTGTGTAACGTGGAGATAATAACAGCACCCACCGCCTGGAGCTGTGGGGAGGATCAGATGTGTTAACAATGGAAAGTATATAGAACAATGCCTGCGGCATAATTAGCACTCCAGCATTAGTTGTAAATCTGAGTAGATTTGGTCCAGCCTCTTCCCTCGCCCCCTTGCCCACCTCAGAACGCACGCTGCTAGAAGCCCCTTGGTGCACGTTCGACCTGGCTGAGCTGGAGTCAGAACGAAATTTCTATTTGGAAAAATCTTCTGTGACGGAAAATCAAGAAATGCTCTATGCTTTCTGTATGTAAAAAAAGGAAAAATCCAAGCGCTATTTTTTTCTCCCTTGCCAGCCGCTATTGTGAGCCTGTTCTCTTAGTGTTAGATATAGAGAAAAGTAGAAAAGAGGACCTTCGGCACTTGATGCTTCGAAGCAGCCCGATTGCGCAACGAGGAGCCTCCGAGTTCCTCCGAGAGCAGTGGCAGGGCCATGTGGCGGGGCCCTTGGTGATGTCCGTTCCATTTTACACCTTGAGGGTTTCCTGCGGTTGCTCCTGCCCCTCCAGGGGCCTGTTCTTCTCTGTAGCTGCCCGGAATCCTTCCGCGGGCAGAAAATAAGAACGAGCGTGGCGTTGGCGAAGGCGGCGAAGATGCTGCCGGGGGCCCCCTGGCCTTCTGGCGCCGTCCGGTGAAAGGCACGGAGGACTGGGGCTGCGGGTGAGGCTTTTTCTGTGCTCGGCGAAGTCCTCAAAAAGTGACTCAGCCACCAGAGAGAGGGTGGGATGGTTCCTTTACCCAAAACCCTTCTCAGAGTTATTTTCTCCCGCGTGACATCACGGAATTCAGGAATTCAAAACAGTGGCTTCTTCCTGGGATCCTGGCTGGTGTGACAGAAAGGACCTGTTTTGCTGTAAGCACCCCCCTGGCAGCGTCTCCCTAGCAGCACCTGTCAGGTGCTTAGCCCTCACTTGAGGTCACTGCAGAGACCTACCTTCTGTACCTGGGGCCTTAAGTGTGGCTGTATTTTGCCCCTGAATTGTTACATCAAAAGCACGGCTGTGTGACTCATATTTTATGATGAGAGTTGATAAGGCCTTTTTCCGTGTGGTTATTATTGTTTTCCCCAAAAGATACAAAAGGAAACAAACTAAGAACCATGCCAGTTCCCTTAACTAAAGAAGTGGGGCTGTGACTAGAATTGAGGATGCTGACTCTTTAAAAAAATTTTTTTTAATTTTTCAGTTACAGTTGTCATTCAGTATTATATTAGTTTCAGGTGTACAACATAGTGATTAGATATTTCTAATACATAACTTAGGAAGTGATTGCCCTGAGAAGTCTAGTGCCCACCCGACGCCATACGCAGCTGTTACAATGTTGCTGACCTCATACAATGTTGCTGACCTCATTCCCGCTCGAAGATGCTGACTCTTGACTAAGGGAAATTTCCCCCTCTGCAATAAGGTATCTATCCTTGCCATTAAATCCCAAACAACCTTTGCTCAGGAGTCTTTGGGAAGTAATTGCTAACTGGCCATTCCAGCTCACCCTCAGCTGTGATGAGGATATCTGGAGACTCTATTGTAGTAATTGGGCCTGAAATTCATTGTCATGGTAAACGTGCAGGCCTGAAATCTGGCAGATTGGTTTCAAATCCTCACTCAGCTACTCCCTAGCATGCGGTCTTGGCAAATTACCGAGACTCTCTTTGTCTCATTTTCCCCATCTGTATAGCGTGGGCAAGTATTTAGTATTTACCTGCCTTCAGAGGATAGTTGTGAGACTTACACGTATCAACACATGTCGAGCCCTTAGAACAGGACCTGCCACATGATACACAGGGTGACTGTCATTTATTACTGTCATTGTCCTATCTGCAGCCTTGATGACACTGGTGGGGGGAGGAAGTATGATCAATTTATTGCAAGTGTGTAATTCTCTTAAGTTATCCACATAAGACTTACCTCTTTATTGGGTAACTACTTTCTTTCTCTGGTTTTGATCTAGACCAGCTTCTCTTCTGTGTAAGGTGTGTGAATACATGTCTTTAAATCAAAAGACGAAAGCATATGATTTAAGAGTAGTAAATACATTATGCCTTATTTCTGTAAAAGTGTGGTTTAGAAAACATCCCACCATAGAAGTTAACAAATAAATTTTTATCAAATATAAACTCACTCTCTGTCTCTCTATCTGTCCCCCACCTCCCCCACACCACTCTGTGTGTGTGTGTGTGTGTGTATGTGTGTGTGTGTGTGTGTGGTTTGATTAGACCTTTTCCTGCTCTTGGGTTTATGCTGTGGAGTGAGGATGGTTAGAGGAGTAAGGGCATTTCTTTGTGAAGCACCATGGAGAAGTCAAGAGGCAGCAGACAGAGATGATACCCTTGGTGACTGTAATTGGACAAATGCATCCGTAACCAACCAAAATCAAAAGATGTACAATATAGGTACTATTTCAATTCCCTAACTCATCTCTTCATACTAGAGCTTTTCAGATGAACCTGAAGATTGAACTATAAAATATGAAGTCATAAAAGTACTGTTAAAATTACAGGAGTGTTTTTAACGTCTTAGGCCGCAAAATGTCTCCTTCATAATGCCACAAAGTCCAGTGCTGTCAAAGAAAGGTTGATGGATTTGATTACATAAAAATGTAAAATCTCTGCATGGCAACAAACAGACCAGCATAAACTAACTTAAAAGACAAACGCCGCACTGAGAATAATATTTGCAACACAAATAAGGGTAACATGACTCGTATAAAAAGACTCTTAAAATCTGTAAGGAAAGAACTAACATTCCAGTTGAGAAATGGACTTAGGTGTGTGATCGTTCAGTATTTCCAGCTGAGTAGTTTGTGATCATAAATTGGTGTCACAGTTTAATTGTGTTTCTGATAACAGCATTCTCAACAGTGAAGAAAATTGCTTCATCCAATTAAGTACTCCTGAGGTAATAACTCTGTCAGTGGTTGTTTTTTGGGGTTTTTTTGAGAGAGAAAAAAAACACCCCATCGATTTGTTGTTCCACTTATTCATACATTCATTGGTTGCTTCCTGTACATGCCCTGACCAGAGATCAAACCTGCAACCTTGGTGTTTCGTGACGACGCTGTAACCAGCCAGGGCCTGAGTCAGTGGTTGTTGATGAGCCAGATACAAGGTGAGAACAGTTTCGGTTGATCATAAACAATTCCTCATAAACAGGCCCATGTGCTTGTGGGCGGCAGAGTCAAAAGAAACAGAGTCAGGTGACCTGCCCACAAAGAGTTTACCCAACTTTAGAAGAAAACACTATTTACCCACAGGAAATAATTTGGCGAGAAAGAGACTCTTGAAAACGTGAACCAAAATGCTGCATCGAGGGTTGGCACGGAATGGCCACGAGGACCACAGCAATGGGAAAACTCAGGGTTGACCCGCTCAGGGGCAGAGGAGTCAAATCAGATGGCAAAATAAAGACAGCTCCTTCTCAGAGGAAAATCTAGCTACTCTGCAGTAAATCATTATTATTTTATGACCGTGGACTGAAGATCACACTTATCATTTAATCACACGTCACCACTGCCTAATGTATCATAGTGCCCGATACGTAAGTTGTTCAGTAGTACCGAACTGGGATGAGTAGTAACGACAGCTGTTACTTACCAGGACCTGTTAGGCCCATTTATAGGTGAGGGAGTGGAGGCTGGGAGAAGTGAGTAACTCGCCTGAGTTTATCCAGCTTTCCTGTTCACTTAGGGCCTGTGTCTGATTTCAAAACTTCAATGAACACATCTGCGCTTTAGAAAGAGGAGACACTGTGTCGAGCCTAATGAGGGATTTTTCAAATGTGCAAGATACAGTTCCTGTGGTCCGGGAACTTTCAGTCTAGCGCAAGAGCAAAGCATCGGACCGCCTACCTCTTAGCCAGGTCGTCCATTTGGCAAGCTTTAATTTATTGAGCCCTGTTGCATGCAGGGCCTTTGGGCCTGGCTGGAACCCTGTGCACCGATGACAGTCCCCTGGCCCACGCCTCTCAGTGCCGACTTCACCACCGTGTATCATCTGCAACAGCAAACTCCAGGGCTCTGAAGAAAAAGCAAACACATGTTATGGGCCATGTTTCACAATGAGTTTCATTTGGTTGTTGTTGACAGTCACTAGCTTGGTAGGAAAACACCCCTGGCTTTGCCCCCGTGTTCCTGAACCAGCTCTTGTTGACTAGGATCTGCGGGACGTATTTCTGAACCAAAGGAAAGTCAAGCCCGTGTTTTAGAGGCTGGGAATTCATCTGCACATCTGGCTCTGTCTGGCTCTGCAGTTCCTGGGGCCAAACGAAAAGCTAAGTGTATCAAATAATTAATCCCCAGTCCTCTAGACTTTTGGGATAGGAAGACAGCCAAGTTTACAATAGTTGCGGTTCTGTTTCCTTGTTTGGGTATTTCTGTTTATTCACTTCATTGTATTAAAATGCTGATATTAAATGCAAAAAATCTGGCTATGAAACTTGTACATGTGAATGACTCCATTGATCCAGTGACAACATACACTCAATGTACACGTGCACGGGCCGACAGCAAAGCCTCTCCGTGGTCTCCAAGCACCGTGAGGGGTGATTGTCGCTGATTAATCATTGCTGGCGGTGCTGATTACCAGCGAGTCCTCGCACTTCTGTGGTATTTTTCATATGTCCTAACATCTCTTTTTCAAAAGGAAGTTTTTAAAAAAATTAAAACAATGTCGGAAACACACTAGAATGAACATTCCTCTTGAAAGAAAGACTAACCTAGAAAACTTTCCCGAAGGAGTTTATTGGTTTATTTACTTCTTTTTATGTGTTAGGCATCATTTCGGGGCTTTTGCTATTTATTAATTTATTCAACCCTCATAACACCTTAGGAGGTTTGGTCCTGGAATCTGCACGCGTAACCGCTATGCCTTGCTACCTGCTCTTTGGGTCCTTTCTTAACTTAAAGCCACTGCCTGCATAGGTTATAAAATACGAAGAGGAATGTGGCCAAGATCCTAGCCTATTACAGGAATGTCCTGTAGTTTCATATCCCTGTTGCCACTTGAAATATTAGCAGGTGTATTACCTTTCCTTGGTTTCAGAAGTAACATTAAGAATGGTGACCGAGAACAAAGTTCTTGCGTCCCTCGCCTCTCAGCGCCAACTTCAGCCCCATAAATCACCAGCCACACTGAACTTCAGGACTCTGAAGAAAGAGCTGACCTTGCTAACTTGTGGCACACTTGCTAAATAAACAGGTTTTATTTGCCTATTTTCAGCCACATACCTAATATGTTGCTTAGAATTTGAGAACAGACTAAAAGGTGGGCAGTGACCATGAGAGAGTTCCCCATTTTAAGTTTATTTTTAGCCAGTGGGCCCTTGTCTTGCTCTTCATTTCAAAGCATAAAGAGGAGGAATCCGCAGGGCGATAGGCAGGGATTGGCACGTTACTGATGTTAAACCGAGCCATCCTCATCCTTTGTGACTTGAACCTCAGTCTCTCAGTTCTTCTCAAATTTTCTACTGTAGTTCTCTGCAGAAGTAACTTCCCTTAGAGATCGCAGTGGGCTATGTAACGCATGAGGTTACAGTAATACAGATAAATGGCTGTAGCCCAGCAAGCCCCGTGCACAAGGAAGCCATTGACTTAGTGGCTGGAGACCTTGGGGACTTCTGGATTCAGCCACAGAGTGGCTGCTGCAGGTGAGCTCTGTGAGCTTCAGTTTCTGCGTCTCGGGAGTGGGTGGCCTCAGCATTGGTGGTCGTCCTGGGAATGTGGGACATCAGAGGTTCTGCTTTACCTCCCACACTGTGGACAGCTTGCCCAACTCTGTTCTCCATTTCTCTGAAGCCACGCGACCACTGAAAAGATTATATATGATACTTTTTTGATTTTTTTTATTTATTTAGAAAAATGATGGGGTGGTAGTATTCGATAATTAACAGCTTTCTGGCCCAGAGTTGGCTAAGGTGTTGATTGCTGCATGATGTAATTTTTTTCTTCTAAAAAATTCAAAAGAAGTATTACCAATATCTTCTGTAGCTTCAAAGCATTACCGCAAGCTAGAAGGTGAGAAAATTGGAAGCATGTGGGGCGCTGTCCCCCCTTCTGTCTCATCGGGCTGGGCGTTTGATTAACTTTCATCCAGCAATGCTCAAATTGGCGGTGTGCAGCTTCTAGTGAGGGGGAGAATCAGGTTGCTGACCTCCTGCTTTAAAGTTTTGTTTGAAGCTGTGGTAGGAAAGGCATAATGAAATGTATAATAGAAGATAATTTTAAACAAAGTCTAGACAAAAAGAGAACATTTAAGTTCCCAGGTTATTGACTTGGCTGAGAACTACTATACTGTAACCTGGTCACTTCCAGAGTGGGATTTGTTTGTTAACGAACGTAGTGATAAAGTGTTGGTCCAGCCAGGCGATGAAAGGCCAAGAGAAAGTCAAAACTCACAGAAAGCCAAATTCTAAAGGATAGCAGAGATAATAGTCTTCTGGTTGTAATATTAAATGGATATATAAATAATGTTCTGCTAACATATGTAATTACCAACACACTTTTAAGCCGTGCATAAAAATGGCCCTTGATGGCTCTTTAAAAGGTTGCGTAAGCCAAGTTTCTTAGCTAGAAGGGCCATTGCTGGGGAAGGGAGTTAGTAGGTAGGGAGCAAGACCATGGGGACACGTGTAGGCAGTCCATGGCCTTGAAGGTAATTCAGGTCCATGCTTGTTATAATGTAAATAGGTATTTATATCTTTATTTTAAATATGCTTCCAGAGGCTATGTGCATGGCTATGAAGAATTAAAGGTGCGAGAGTAAGGGGGAAGTGAGAGCACATGGCACTAAAGGAGCAGTCTATGAAACTAATGAATATTTTCAAATCGTGAAACAAAACCAGACTGGAACAAGCCTCCTTTTAGATTCCGCTTCATTTCCATTCTGAAAACCACACTCGGGACGAGCTAAATTGCATTTGAGTTCCCTCCTAGCTGCAGGCACCCGAGTTTCCCTGTGTAAATGTCACTGTCGATTTTGATCCATGACCAAGGAAGCAATTGTGAAACTGTATATGAAATGGGATTTTATTTTTAATGTTGCGCTCGGCATTTTGGCATTTATTGTGTCAGCTGTTTAACACACATTTTTTTTGTCGTTAATCTTTTACTTCCCGTTGCCTTCTTTCACTCTAGACGTGTTTGTTTTAAACGTTTCGATTTTGAGTTTGGACCATGGTGTTTCTCCTTTGTTTCTTGCCTTATTTCCCCTAATACGGTAATTAAACTGCCAAATGTTAAAGTTGAAAAACAATACGCTTTTAGCTCCGATAGAGCTCTGAAAATTGCAATTATTCATTCGAGAAATATTTATCAAGCAGCTGTTAAATTGGCCTTCATTAAGGGATGTGACGTGTGAGAAGACGACGCCCTCATCTTGCCTAACTCCTAGGAGGCGACACAGGCAATAAACGGAGAGACTTATAATCCACTGTCAGGAGGGGATGAGCCAGGAGAAAAATAAAAAGGGAGAGGGAGTGACGGGGTGGCTTTTTTAGACTCATAGGTCTGAGAAGACCCATCCGAGTAGTGGACCTTTTGGAGCAGAAGAAAGAGAGGAGGTAAACCTCGAGAATGCCCGGGAGCAGAGTCTCAGGGAGGGAAACGACAGGGCCAGGTTCCTGAGGGAGGTGGCTGGGAGGTTCCAGGGGAGAACCTGAGGTCCTCGTGCCAGCAGAGCAGTGGGTGATAAACTCAGAGGGCCTCCTGGGTTGGCATGGACATGACCCCGTAGCTCAGGTGTGGACTCTGGATTCTGTACAAGAAGCTTGCAGAAGGCCTGAGGAGCGGAAGAGTGGTGCAGCCTGACTTTGGTTTTCAGTTCCAAGGCTTCCTCTGGCTGCTGTGTGGGGAGCAGACTGTAAGAGGGAGGAGTGGAAGGAGCTGCCGGAGGCCGGTTCAGGCAAGCGAGGACAGTGGTCCGGACTAGGCAGATATCAGTGGAGGCAGTGAGACATGGCAGGTTGGGGATCTCTCTGGGGAGCCATTAAATACAAGCTTCATTATCCGTGGGTTTCCCTGTTAGGGAGCCGGAGTGGGAGGTGGCATTTCGTACCAATAGAAGCTCCTCCTCTTTCGTGGTTCACGGGTTTTGAACTTCTCAAGTTCTGAGGCAATGACCATGTTCTTAGCCTTAGCCGCGTCGGTGACACACAACACTGGCACTGTGAAAGTGCAGACTTCTTCAGGACAGGGCTGTAAAGACTAATAAAGAGAAGGAGGAAAAATGGGACAACTGTAATAACATGCACAACAAAATGTTTAAAAAAATAAAAAATAATAAAAAAGATAAGAAAGTAGACCAAATCGAAGCTTATATTTATATTATTAAAATGCAGTCATACCTACAAAAAAAGATTAATGTCAAAATTCTACTCGAATGCCTTTTGGCTTTTTTGTTTTTTTAACCTTCTTGAGGCAGATTCTTTGGCTGCTGGCTGGGACGCACAGAGCATTCGGTTTGGTTCTCACGTGGGTTCTGTGCCGGCTGTACCTAGGCGTAGGGCCCAGCCCATGGGGACAGAATCACTCAGGGCCCTGGAACGTTCTGATCCAGCAGAAACCAACAGGTTCCGCTTCATGCAACCTGAGTGTGAAGGGATCTTAAGACATGACTCACTTTTTCATTTTTCGTAAGTTGGTTGAAGGCCGGGGGTGCCTGAAGAGGTCCATTTCTGGTCTCACCTCTCTTCCGGATATGCCCTTCCTCTCCCCTTCACCTGGCTTTCCTGTCCCTCCAACACCCTGCATGTGCTGCTTCACACGTGGCCCGGGTCATGCATTCTACTTGAAAATCTCTGCACTCCGAGGTTTTATCTAACTCAGCCTGCAAGGCAAGCGGCATCTCAGAAAAGCAGACCCCACTTGCAGGAATGCAGCACAGGGGATGCGCTAAGGCACTGAGGCAGCTCTACTACTTCTTCCAGCATTACTTATCTGTAATTGACATATAACATGGTATAAATTTAAGCTGTACAATTTGATGATTTAATATACTTACATATTGCAAAATGATTACCCTAATCAGGTTAGTTAAGACATCTATCTCCTCACATAGTTACCTTTCTGTGTGGTGAGAACTTTAAGTTCTACTCTCTTAGCAACTTTCAAGTGTATAATAACTATAGCCACCCCATTGTATATTAGATCTCTGGAACTTAGACAGCAGGTAACCAGAAGTTTGTACCCTTTGACCAGCATCTCCCCATCTCCCCCATCCTTTGATCCATGGCAACCACCATTGTACTCTGTTTCTGTGAGTTCCACTGCTTTGGGTCCCATATATAAGTGAGGTCATACAGAATTTGTCTTTCTCTGTTTGACTTATTGCACTTAGTGCAATGCCTTCAAGATACATCCATGTTTGCAATAAATGGCGGGATCTCCTTCTTTCTCACGACCGAATGATATTCCAGTATACATGTGTATCTATAGATATATGACTGTATATCATGTTTTCTGTATGTATTTCTGCAATTAGCTTGTTTCCCTATCTTAGCTATTGTGAGTGATGTTGCAGTGAACATGGGGGTGGAAGTATCTCTTCGAGATAGTGATTTTATTTCCTTTGAATAAATACCCAGAAGAAGGATTGCTAAGTCATCTGGCGGCTCTATTTTTAATTTTTTGAGGAACTTCCATACTGTTTTCCATAGTGGCTGCACCAATTTACCTTCCCACCAACAATGTACTAGGGTTCCCTTTTCCCCACGTCCTTGCCAGCACTTTTTAACTCTTACCCCATTGGTAAGAGACATTCTAACAGGTGTGAGGTGATACAACCGTTCTTTCCCGCTACTAGGCATCCCTCTTGAGGAAGCAAAATGAACGTTACCTTTAAGGATATTGAAGATCGTAATCTACATTTAAATAGCTTACATGTAGATGGCAACTGAGCCCCTCAGGACCCCTCTCCATCAGCTCCGTGTCCTCAGGCCCTCACTGCAGAGCCTACCTCGAAATTGCTGTGCCGCATGGTTTAGATGATAGGAATTTAATTGAACTGGTCAGATGCCCTTGTGAATGACTCTGTCCCCCAGCCCCAGAAGATAAATATTCAAAATTGCTACCGTGGTTTATAAACAAATTGAGCAGAATGTGTCACTACGATGGGCTTGTTCAAACCAACCAGGTTGTGGAAGATAGTGTTTTTTTGCTTGTTTGTTTTTTCCCTCGCCTGAAGACATTTTTTCCGTTGCTTTTTAGAGAGAGAGGAAGGGGGGAGGGGAGAAAGAGAGAGAGAAAACATCAATACGAAAGGGAAACATCAATTGGTTGCCTTCTCACGCGAGCCCCAACCAGGGAATCGAACCCGCCACCTTTTTGTCCACAGGATGACACTCCAACCAGCAGAGCCACACTGGCCGGGGTAGAAGATAGTGTGTTTTATTTTACTGTGTCACTCACCGTTAAGCTCTTCCCGGGACATTATTCCTAAAGAGCCGTTATTTGTCACTGTGGGAGCACACTCTAGTCTCCGAGGGGAAAACCACTTGGCGAGTCAGAGCAACTGGAAATGATCTTTTGTTTTACGTGAAAGAAGCTCTTGTGAGAGGAGGCACTGACTTTCCCAGGGAGGGAAAGAGCGCGAGAACCGCCCACCTCCCTCACATCCGAGTGTGAGCCCGCCCAAGCATTCCAGCACCCTCCTCACCAACAAGGGCATCTCTTTCATGAGATCTGCAGGGGAAGTCAAGTCATGAATAGTTTTCATCAGTGGAGAAGCTATACTATTTTATCACAAATTGTATTTTAGCTGTGTTTTTCCCTTTTCAAAATTCAGTGGCGATGCTTCTAAACTTGGGAATTCCTTTAACTTGTAAATGGCTCTATCCCGCGTTTCCTACCCTTGTGAGTGGTATAACCCAGATCGGGTTGGGCCCTGCTTCAATCCAGAGACATGTTAATAAGAAACATGAAAGATCATTGAAGAGCAGTTTGCATTTTTACTGAATAACATCAAAGAACCCCAAAGAGGCACCCTATTCATAAACCATTCCAAACGGACTGGAATCGACTCCTGTGAATCCCTAGCTCTCTGCCAGTCTGGTGACCTATTGTCTGTCTTTCTTTTGTCTACCTCGGAAAACTCCCCCTTTCTCTAATCTTCTGCAAAACTGTCCCCTCCATCCCTGCCCCCTTTGGGCATTCTGCTTCAGGCCTTATCTGTTCTCCTGTCATTAGCCCTGTCTTTCCAAAGAGCTAAGCCCATCTGGCCTGATGGTAAGGTGCTTCAGGCCAGGGGAGGGGGCAGTTTGCTAGAGTGGTCAAGTGCTAATGCCTTTCTCTGTCCTGGTCATTATCTGAGAATCTTTTCCTTCACAGAAATGCACTTAAGTCAGAACCCAGTTGAAGGAATTAAATCAGATGGATATTACATTTAAATGTACTTCAGACACTGTCAGACAGACAGACAGACACACACCCACTGGCCAAATTGTCCAGTTTGTGATGACTCTGTGGCAGCCACATTAAGTGGGGAAGAGCTTCTGGAATGGTCTTATATTTTCCTAATCCTACTGACCATCCTACAGATTCACGGCTGTTGATCTTGGATGGCAGTGAAGACCTGACTGCAAATGAATCAGCAGAAATTTATTGCCAGTCCTAGAAAAACAACTCACATTTCAGGCCCTCTTCATGGTGGTGGAATTTTATCGATTTTATGTGCAAAGAAGGGCATGTGAGGCACTATTAGTGTCTGTTCATAGTTGCTGTTACTGCCTCCTAGTTCACTCTGAAAAGACTATGTTCATTGTAGATTCTATTTTGTAAGGTCTTTTTTAATGCCTGACCTGAAAAGGTTTATCTTAAGGGTGACATTCATTCAAGGAGAGAATACATGTTGTGATAACATACTGCAATAGTTCTGTGCTGGAAATCGGTACACAAAGATCCATTTTATCGGAAATTCACTTTCTTACGCATGTGTGGGAAACTCGGACAAGGGCCGGGAGCCTGAGTCTCACTGCCTGGTTTCCAGACCTGACCTCGGGCCCACCTGCTCGGCTCCCAGCTACAAGAGTGAATGCTCTGTGCCTCGGTTTCCTTATCCACAGGATGGGCAGGTTAATGATTATACTTCACAGAGTTGTTGTATTAAATGGATTGTTGTGTATCAAGCTTTCAGAACTGGATCTGGAAGATTAAAGGGCTCTGTAAGTTGTACCTCTCTTTTCTCCTCTTCTTCCTCCTCTTCCTCCTCCTCTTCATCTTCTACCTCCTCCTCCTCTTCCTCATTTCAGTGAAGGAAGAGATCCTTGATTTATTGTTTGGCCTTAATGCTAAGATCATATGAGGTTATCGAAGTTACATCAAAGTTATAGTAGCAATAGCAGAGGCCTTAAAATGAAGTCATCTTTCAACATAACAAGTTTGTGTAAAGACCTTATAATAATTACGTTACTGTATATTGAAGGAAAATCAGTTTTATTTTATTAGAGGAAGTGGTGTGCAAATCGCCATGGGAACGAAGGGTTGACAGCACTTATTTGGATGTCACATTGTTACCTAACCTAAAGAGCACGGGGACAGTGTCATCCCCAGATCAAAGGCTCCAGAGACCCGACCAGGGAGGGCCTAATGCTTTTTCTGATGTTACCCATGAAAGTTGAATGTCTTTATAACTTTTATTCATATCTCTGCGATTTTCAAATTTGTCCAAGTCTTTTTTGAACTCATTCATAATTTAAACCTGTATCATCTCGCAAAGAAATCTCTTCCCCGGCCTCGGACCATGCCCCTTGGCCGACCAATGAGGGACTAGCCTCTGCCACTGTAGAAAGGGGCTTATAATACCGGCTACCGTGAGGATTAAATCAAAGCAGGGGAGAGGATACACAATTGGGGGGCTTTTGTCTTGAGTGATTATTAAGGATATTAAGGTTATTCATGAGTGGGCTTCTGTCTTGGATGGTTAGTGAGGAAAACGGGAACCCCAGTAAGAACAGCAGAGTGGACTGAGCTGCTCTCCAGCTTCTCGGGCGTCCCAGCGGATGGTTCTGCGGTGGGTAGAGGGCCCACAGTGCAGGACAGTCTGAGCAGGGCTCCTGAGAAACTTGATAAACTGCTGTCAGAACAACCATGCGTGACCCTCCCTCCCTCGGTGTGGCTCTGCCCCCTGCTCGGCCACTCATGCTGTTTCTCGGTCGGGAATTACTACTCTGAGTGAACGACACAGAAATTAAACCCCTCCCCCTAGAAAGCCCTGGGGTTTGCATATGCTTTCCTGCAGGAATCCAGGCTGGATTTGGATCTGGCTGTATGTCTTTTGTCAGAACTTGTCAGAGATGAATGTTGGGGGCCCTTAATGACTGGATAATAGTCCCCTGGTCACTGAATAATGAACCCCAAATGAATGAAGGAAATGTGTTGTCTGGCCTCTGAAATGATTAAATGATTCAAGAATGGGGCCTGCAGGGGTCCAGTCTTAATTATTAAACGTGCCTAGTGAGAGAAGCTTTATCACCCTCTCCTCCGTCCTTGTAGCCACGTCACCTCTCATCTCGTCCTCTTCAGACATGTGGGCAAGGCCCTAGAATGCTGAGACCATATAGCACCCTGTGCACCGTCATCTCAACTCGCAGTGTGCACTCGGAGAGCTCTGTCCCCTACCTGCGGGACGCACAGCTGCAAGGGTGGGAAGCCGGGTCCAGGAGAGAAAGCCCTTCTAGCCAGCATTCCATCCTTTGCCCCTAGGATAGACCAAACCCCCCCATCTCCACCCTCCCTCACCTCCCCATCCCTCCCCACCCCCATAACCCCAGTTGAAGGAATACCTGTCAGGGGAGGTGAGATTCTGGCCAATGTTGCATCTCCAGCTCCATCCCCACCCGGGCATCACCCGCTGACTTCAGGATAAAGATTTCACCCTCTCCAGATTCTCTGTGTCTTCCCTCACTGGCCCTTTCCACGTTTTATTCACATGTTCTTCCTCACCTTCCTCAAACGTCTGGCCCATCTCAGGATGTGTGTTCCACCTTTGCCGCGCCTTCCTTCAGGGAGAGGCAGCAAACCTTGGAGTAAGGTGGTTGGGGTCTCTTCCCAATTCCCAGTGGTTGAGAGTCATTTGCGGGACATGAAGGGCTTGGCCCCCTGTGCCATCCATGCCAGCATCTCTTATCAATGAAGGTTTCTGAGCCTGTAGGCACTGAGAGGTGGGGGAGAACAAAAGATAGTTAATTAAGGGGCGGAGCTGCGGTGCGAAGAAACATCACAGCCCTCTAACCTCTCCCCCCACTGAAGATGAAGATGTTACTTCTTGAAGGACAAAGCTGCAGGACTTGCAAAGTCAGACTGATTTTCTCTGATTAAGAGGCTAAATTTTGAACCAAGCTACAGATACTATTTTATATTTGTGTCATGTATTACCTACAGTATTCCCGGTCATATAAATATTATTGTCATTAGTTTTATATTTATTTAGAAACTTGCAGTTTATGTAAAGCCTTCACTAGTATCAAGCATATGGTTAAAGGAGCTCTAGCTAGTTATAAAAACTTTGTAATGCCACTTAATTCAAGCCTTCAGCTAACATGTGAACCTACTTTCTATGGCTCAGCCATCTTTGAACTTAAAAATGGCCCAAAATGTTCTATATCAGTGTCCAAAAATATAAAAATTTCTTAGAAGATTCAGTTCTATCTTAAGCTTGGAGCAGTTTACAATTAGCCTAAATCAACTTATATGTGAAGGAGATAACTTGGAGTTTTTGGCAAGTTTTAGAAGTGAAAAGTGAAAACTTTAGAAATTTGGAGGCAGAAGATACTTGTAGCCTAGAGAGATAAAAAAAGATTTCATAAAGAAAGTGAGACTTGGGCTAGAATAGCCTTTGCCACCTGAGAAGATGGGAAGGAAATTCCAGATAGAGGAATAATATAAATTTTTGTTCAAAGCCTAAATCCAGTCCCGCCAAGAATTTTACCTTGAGGACGTCCACAGACCCCAAGAATTTTACCTTGAGGACGTCCACAGACCAAAGGTGGCCGTGAACTGGGCAGTTTCACACCTATTGTATGCAAAACTGCAAAGAATGGCATTGGTATTTTTTTTCTTAGAGATTTTTTTTCTTTCTTGGAGAACCCAGCAGGTTAAAAAAGAAAAAAGCCCCTGAGACAAAAAGGACTGAAGTATTTTTTTATCTCTGAATTAAGGTCATCTCTCTCTCTCTCTCTCTCTCTCTCTCTCTCCCTCTCTCTCTCTCTTCCTGTCTCTCTGTCTCTCTCTGTCTCTCAAAAGGCTTTATTTAACACCTTCTGTGCACCACACACTGGACTGCACCTGAGAAAGACCAGGGCTCAGTTCCTAGCACAGGTGCAGTGCATGTTTGTTAAATGAATAAACGAATAGAGGCATGAAAAGCCGATAAGGTGGATGCAGTGCTCTGCAGACCACTTTTTCTTAATGCAGTCACCTTGTCTGTCCGTCTTTGCTTTCTAATGCCAGAGTCCCGCCTCTGTGCTTCCAGGAAAAGGTTTTCCTTCCACAGTTACCTTCTGTGAGGCAGCCTCCACCCTTTCTGCTCTGAAACAAGCACTCTGCTTGCTCTAAACTGGAGCTTCTCCTATTTACTCTTGGACCCTCAGGGGGAGGCTGTGAGCCAATGGCGATAATAGTGTGAATATATGTATATATATAGAGAGAGAGAGAGAGAGGGAGAGAGAGAGAGAGAGGAACATTAAGTGAGACCCTTGCTCTCACTTAAATAATGATCACTTTTTTCCAAACAGACATTATTTATTATGATTTTAAACTTATATTCTATTTTCACTAAAGTAATATAGGCATACAGTCAAAAAATACTAAAGGCTTATTGTGGACAATAACCCCCCTTCTCACTTCCTCTCTCCTCATTCGTGAACACAGTGAAGTGACAATTTTTTTGGTTAAAGTAATTATTGATGTTTACATTATATCTTGGATGTTTATACCTTAGTGGGTTTTGCACATTAAAAATAATGTTCCCTAAAACAATTAAAAATTTTTTAAAAAAAGAAGAGTGTTTCCTGCAGAACCAGGACAGTTTCCTAAAGCAACGGCTAACATTTATTGAGCGTTTACTATGGGCTAGGCACTGTTTCCATGTTATAATTCATGTGACTGTGAGATCAAGTACTGTAAATATTCGTATTTTACAGATGAAGAAACCATGACCCAGAAAGGATGGGTGACTTGCTCAAGCCCATAATGCAAGGTGTTCTAGCTCCAGAGGCTAAACTCTTAGCCACCATACATGTTCGTCTGTTGAAAAATTTTATCAAGTAAGGAAGTAAAGACCCTAGGCAAGAATTTGAAGTTGTACCAAGATTTTGGGACACAAACTTAGCTTGGGAGACAGAATGTTCAGTGGGAGGAGCCCAAGGGGAATAAGTCGATGCTATAAAACAGAATAGTTTGGTTTTTTAATGGGTCTGGTTATTTTTGTAACTACTTCTTGTACTCCCTTTCCCAAGCCCTCCCATGGTCCTTTGCGTAGAATACTAATTAGCCTACCAGGGAATCTTCATGCAGATTCTGGACGAAGAGGCAACTAGGGCATTCCATGAAGGTGCCCAGATGCTGGACCGCTTTGACATGAGCACGTTCGCACGGAGTTTTTGAAATAGCAGCGGGCCCGGAGAAGATGGGATTTGTTGTTGTAGACGGAAGGAGGTGCAAATTCCTTCTTAGCTCAGAGAGCGGCAGCTGTAGCTTTCTTCTGCTTTCTTCCTTCCTCCCCATCTAATATGTACACTCGGGAGAGGAGTTAACTTTTTAAAAATAATCCTGGTATTACAGGCACACCCAGAACTCATCTCCATTTGATTGGCTCCTTTTAAAGTCACTTCTGTCGATTACAAAAGCAATCTAGTGGCAGCTGTATCTGCAAAGCTCAGCTATCCGGGACAGGGCCAGGAAGTTGTTCATAATGGAAGAATTGACAGGATCCAGAAAATGGGGATGATTCCATACTCACCTAAAGCCAGTCACGCCAGTGGACCCCTTCCAGATCTAAAAACATTAATATAACATACATATGCGCACACATAAAGGAGTGAGGTTCAGAGATTTGGGGAGAAACAAATTGTTCTCAGCACGATGGAGCCGCCACAGAAAAAATGATCCGGCTTCTTCTGATGTAATCTGAGGAATGAAATGCTGGAAATAACCCCAAGGCATTGCTTTTCCCCAGACCTATTGTGGTTTGCACAGCTTGCAACTGTTTACATAGAGAGGATGGGGAGCTGTATGGAAGGGGGTACCAGCCAACAGTTTCTGATGTGCATCTGAACCAGCCACCTGACAAGACCGACAGGAAGAAAGGAAAAATTGTGAACAGGTGTGAGGAAGCCGGAGGAAGACGGTCCTGCGTCTCCCTCCTCTTAATCAAGTTGGCACGGCATTCTGCTGCCAGGACCTTCGGGCTGGGAACAGCGGCCGTGCTAATTGCCTCCAGTGTGGGATCCGATGAAGAGGGGCTGCAGCCCCACAGTGATCCCCCTGCGCCTTACACAAAAGGAAAACTGGATTCCTGTAGCCATGGCTTTACTGTAATAACCTGAAATGCTCATTCGCCTGCACAGAGGCCAGTTGGCAAGCGCCGGTCCTGACGGCTGCGTCGCCATGGAAATGAGTGACACATTTGTGATGAGTTGTCTATTTCCAGATGGACCTCTTCATTCCTTTGAGAAATTTGACAGATCATTTTTACGTATTTGCTTTGTACAAATGGTGGCTTATCCAAGGCTCTTGCTGGCCTTTCTGCTTTCTACCAGGATGACTTTTGTGCAGTGTGTTGTGTAAGTAATAATGATAGGTAGCCTTGGCTGTTTGTTTTTCCTTCCTTTGTATCCAGTCATAGCGTGCTCCTCTAACACAGCGTTGGCTAGCCCGCCGTGATTGTTAATGACAGGCTCAAACCCATCCTTCTTCCCAATTGGGGATGGTTCTGTCTTGACGTTAACAGAAAGTCTGCAGTTGGGATAATGCTGCTTTGAAAGTCAGGTAGCCAGCAGCTTTTCCATTTCAGTGAAGAAAAATATTAGAAAAATGTTGATCGCGTGTCTGCTTCTTTCCATTCAGCGGTGTTCCCCGGAGGGATGAAAAGAGACTGAAGACTGAATATTGCCAGGGTGCCCAGAGCAGCGGGCTGTGGCGTGGCAGATGGGAGGGGACAGGGGTGAGGCAAGGGCGGGTCCTCCCTGGAAGATAACTTTTGCTGTGTAGCTGGCCACAGGGCCATATGGAAGGTTCTCTCAGAAGGCTGCTTAAGTTCTAAAATGTGCTTTTTCCAGTCTATCACGTGAGTGTTTGGGTCCTATAATCATACGATCCGCTAACACTGTATTAAAATATATACTATGTATGTGTGTGTGTGCAAGTTATATTTAAATAATCAGAGACTCGCCATAAGTAACTAAGATCACAGCTTAGATCAGTTAAATGTTAGTAATTATCCCAGAGAACCATGGTTTATAAATATTAATGTCCCAAACTGAAGTTAAGGGGGTCCATCTTTAAGTATTATTTTTTTCTTTATGTTTATCTCTGTAATTAAATTGGAGGCATAATTTGTCAGTCTTTTTTTTTTTAACAACTGCTTTTCCAAATTCTGTGTAAATAATCCTTAATTAAATGTGCTGGTTTTATAATTTACTTTCATTTTTTTTCTCTTCTGAATACCAAATTGGAATGTGAATTTCTTGTGTGTTGTAATTGTGGATCGGAATTCACTGATTGACTTGTCAGCACATTTGGGACTTGGAATTCCTAAAGGGCCCTTTACTGTAACCTCACACCAGGCTTGCTAATTTCTCTGGAAAGAAGCAGAAGCAAGAACTACCTTGAATTGTCAGGTGGAAAAACAATTGGCTTAGTCCTGAACATGGAGCCTTTATTCATATATATGCAAATGTATTACTTTCATAAGGATGATGATTTTGAGACATATTTGAACAGCATAATTACTTGGAGAAATGTTACTGTAATAAACATCTTTGGGGGTAACGTGTTAAGGGATAATATGAAGAAGCCTGAAAGGAAAGAAAATGGTATCAATAACAAGGCAAGAAATTATATAAGAGTATGGTCATTATATAAAATTAATCATAGGCAATAAAAGAATATATTGCAACTTCCTGAACTGATACTCAGTCTCTCTTCAGGGACTGACATTTCCAGGCAGCCTGTCATAGACATTATTTCATGTCATATGCTAGGCAGTCGCCTGGTTGTTGGTTCCTGAGATTTTCTAATTCCATAATTTCTGTGATTTTTTCCCCCCGACAAATCAGACTAAAGGTGACTCAAAGTCATACCTGTTTTTGACTTAGTGTGCCCAAGTCATATCCTGTGACAGGAATCTGATGAAAATGTAACCATCATCATCACCGACCCTCTACCCTGGAAGAGAACTTTAGCTGCAAGTTTTCCTGAGTTTGTCTTGTGATGTTTATCGATATTGGGATTTATTGTACTCTCTCCCTGGCTGTTGTGAAGTCTGGGTCCCACCAGGGCCCACCATGCTCTCTAGCCTTGAGTGATACACCCCCTATTACATCCATTGGATATCATGTCTCTTCATACATGTGACTTACAGAGAGATTAAATAAAACTGTGTGTGTATGTGTGTGTAGAGCACATGAAATAATTGCAGACTGCCCCACATTTAATATGCCAATTACAAATATTTCCCCTTGTTTAGATCTATTTGTTGTTCAATTAAACTCTTCAGTCTCCAACAGCACTTCGTGGTTTTTTTTTTCCTACCAGAGAGAAATTAAGGTCTCGGTGAACTGCCAAAATTGCTGCCCCTGGTATTCGAACTCATATTCTCATAAGGAAAATACTAGTTCATAAGAAGAAACATCTTCCTTAGACCGTGATGTGATACAGCCTAGTGTGTGCAGATTCCAAATAGTTTTGGAGGTGGAATATCCTGTTTCCCCTGCCCCCATCTGTGCTCTGTGAAAGGACCAGAGAAGGACACTGTCATTAGCTGCCAGCGTGGGGCTGAGTTTTCCCCGGTAGACAGAGGAGAGCACCTCATAAAAAGAGTCGGTTAGTCTCAGTGCGGACGTTTTAAACAAGCCCCATAGAAAGGGAGCAGGGAAGAGGCTCCAACAAATTGCGCTCTTAGACTTTTCTCGTTGGCACGTTCCCACCCTTGTGAAAAAGGTATAAAATGTCTTTCTTTTTTTTTTTTTTTTTTGGCACTCAGATGAGTATAGAATCAAACCAGTGGAAGAGGTCAAATACATGAAAAACGGCGCAGAAGAGGAGCAGAAAATAGCGGCCAGGAACCAGGAAAACTTGGTAAGAACGGAATTTCTCATATGAAAACACATTTTGGTGACACCATCGTAATGAAATCTGCACTGCGCATTTAAATGGCAACTTACATACTGGGCACAAGATTTCTTGAAAATGCCGTCACTATTTATAGCTCGCCTGGAAGCCACAGCGTTACTCCTGTGTCCTGTTTGTTTCTGAGCAAACCTCTCTTTAATCTCGATAGAGAATGCTCCAGGGGAAACAATAGCAAAATTATTAGTGTTTTAAAATGGTTAGATTTAAAGGAAGAAGCATGAGGTAGGGTTGAGATTTATGGGGAGAGGACCATTCTTTCTTTTCTTTTCTTTTCTTTTCTTTTTCTCCACCCCCTTTAACTCTTACCCAGGCCAGGGGGAGCAGCTAAGTTTCATTATTCTGAACATGTGGTGTGTTGGGGAAGTTGTCTTTCAAAGGAAAATAAAGTGCTTTTAAGGTAGGTCTCTATCAAAATAGTCAGTATTTCACCTTTGTAATGTTAAAGGTACTGGGGGTTTTGACTTAAATGCGAGAACTGCAATGACCTGAAACAAAGGTAGGAACTTTTTTTCTCTAATATGAGTCAATATACACGTTTCAACTTAATATTCCATCTCTATAAAAAACATTTAGTGGATTGTCACATTAGCTGATTTCTTACAAGACGTTATAAATTGTGAAGAATATGCATTTATTTAGTTGTGATGGAGCAAAATAGCTTTTACATTTTATTTCGGGATTCTTTGCTATTTCTTTGTGTTTGACTGAATGTTTTTTTAAGAAGCTTGCAATGTCGAAAAATATTTTCACTTGACTTAAACTCCTCTCTCTGTTAAGTGCTTTGTTTTTATGATCTCTGCTATCACAGAGATAGTCGGCAGAACTTTAACAGTGCTCATGAGACTTAAGGTTGTCATTTTCTGTGATACGCTAATGAGTATAATGGGCTAATTCTTTTTTTCTCTTTTTTTTTTTCTGAACATCTGATATACAACTCAAAATACTGACATATAAATAGCTAAGTATTGTAAATCACTTTCAAGGAGGGAAAATACTCTATAATACAATCTTGCTCCAAAAATGGAATTTGGATTTTAAGGTATCGCCGAAGTCACAGAGATTCATTATAGGCTATGGTATATTTTAACATTAACGCTTAAATCCAAGAAAGAGGTTGCTATGACTAAATAGTGGAAGGTAATGTTATCCAGGGTTTTGTTACATCAGTTTTTTTTTTACACTAAATAGATAAACAGAAGACCTGAGTAGCTGAAGCATCAATAGTCATTTTTCTACTTTATTGTACTGAAAATCAGAGTTTCTCCTTGCTTGATATAATTTCACCTTCATTTATGAATCTCATCTTGAACGATATTTCCATCGGAAGCTAAAGACACCAGCGACCAGTCCGGCAGTGGCCATTTCTTGGATCTAATGACTAGTGGCCATCTCTACTCCCGGTGCCTGTATTCGGAAACCTAAGGGAAGAAGTGACCTTTATTTTACGGCTTGTGAGTTTTTCCACAATGTGCCCTCATCTCATTTAGGCCAATTCAGCCTTTTTCCTTTTCTCTTAGTTTCATAATCTATCACTTCACTCAAAGTCTTGCCATGCACAGCTCATGGAATCCTGCCAAGGGCACCACCACAAGGCTGTCTTTTCCCTCAGTTGATGGGAGGGACGTTTAGAGCAGTGACTTGATCCCACAATGAGCAAGTGGCAGAGCTGAGATTTGAACCCAGGCAGTTTCTGCCTGCAGAGCCCACTGTCATCACTCTCATGTCATCCTACCTTGGTCGTGTTTGCCAAGCTCCTTAATTTCAACAGTTTGATTACCTGTTTTGTATAAGTACTTAAAGTCACGGTCCTCAAGGAGCTTACAGAAAAGTTGAGAGACCAGGTCAACAGGACTTTTCTTGATTGCCTCTGTGTACAAGGCTCTATACCAGACTGCAGAAAAATAGAAAAAGAGGGGAGCTGCGGACATTCACCCTCAGGCAGTTGTGCTGCAATGGACAGGGTAAACACCAAATGACTAGAAATAAAACAGGGGGAGAAGGATTCCAACCCAGAAGGCAATACAAAGTGCTGCTCATATCAGAACGGGCAGGGATCTGTCTACCGGGGCATCAGCCCCTGCTTCGCACAAGAGCTTGTATTTCCATGGGGCCTCGGAAGACAGGACAAGAACGAGAGCCCCAGGCCAACGAAGTAGGACTGAAAAATGCAAAACGAATTTAATAAACAGCACATACTCCTGCGTGATCGGGGAATAGGAAGGAAGAAAAGAAAGTGTCAGTAGGATAACAGTGGGAAATTAGAATCAAAATGCAGATGACGTAACATACAGAGAACCTCGAGGTCCAGCTGAGGGGTCTGAAATCAATTCCATGGAGTCAAGGGAGCCT
Organism: Mormoops blainvillei; assembly: GCA_004026545.1. NCBI lineage: Eukaryota > Metazoa > Chordata > Mammalia > Chiroptera > Mormoopidae > Mormoops > Mormoops blainvillei. Next base: position 94,218 of record PVJD01005298.1, on the reverse strand, counting down.
CTGAATTTTCAGCAAGAGCTTGGCGCGATGAGATGATGATTTGGGAAAGATTATGTGGTGACAGCAGGTGTGCATGGATTGGTCTGGGGCGCACAGGCGGGAGATAATTCACAACAGTTTTTGCAAGAAACAATGAGTCCAAACCAAGGTGGTGGCTGGGAGAATACCAGGTCAGGCACAAATAACAATATCGTAATCAAGCACACCATAGGATATTTTAGGGGGAATGTTCAAAGTAAAACTATCAATTATTACCCTACCAACCACACTCAAGCAGGCGTTACTTCTGCTGGGCACTATAGTAAAAGATTTGGACTGGCTCGTAATAGAAGCAACAAGATCTGACAGCTCATTATAGACATTTACAAAAAACAAAAGAATCAGGATGTAATGGTAATGGCAAAATTATGACCCGCCTGAAAGGTGACCTGCGGTAGTCAGAATAATCAGTAACCTCAACGAAGTGGTAAAATCACTGGGAAGATTGTGTCTGCTGAAAATATAAGGTGTTTCTTCCTACCTTCATTCCTTTGTTATTCATTATTCACTCTTGTCTGCCCTTAAAAACATCACAGTGTAGTCCCCAAGAGAGACAATTAAGCCAGTGATCACATGACAATGAAACAGAGGCACTAACAACACCTGTACTACTGGGGTCTCAGGCTCTGTGCGTTGGAGGACATAGAGGTGCATCGGACATAAATCCCACCCTAGGCAGCTCACTTTCTGGTAGCAATTAAAGGCATGTGACCTAAATGACCACAACGGAAGGACCATTGTGAATGCAGAGGTAGGTTTTGAGCAAGCAAAGCCTTAGGAACTTGCAGAACGTCCATGCGGAGAAGTCTAGCAAAAGGCAAAAATGGGGGCGTGGAGCTCAGGAGCATTGCCTGGGATGTATCGGATGTTTAACATGTTTGTTTGCTTGAACTGATAGGGGGCTGAATGAGTAAGAGTAGTTGGACCTAGACACCCAACTAGTAGTTTGCATCTAGTAGTTTGCTCAGTGGTATTTTAAATGACATTCAGTATTATATCAGTTTCAGGTGTGTAACATGATGATTCTACATTTATACACCTTACAAAGTGACCACCACAGTAAGTCTAGTACCCATATATCATCATAAATGGTTATTATAGTGTTTTTGACTATATTCCTTGTCCCCATGACTTATTTTTTCACTGGGATTTTTAGATCTCCAGTCACTTGGGCCCTTCACAGTTTCTGTGGGTGGAGGAGTTTCAGGCTGGTTCTCTGAGGCTGATGCTGAATCATTTATACATCGATCATTTATGTACTCAATAGAGATGTGCCTTTATCCTGGTTTTCAACATTGCTGGACATCATGTATTCCACTGTACTTCTCTCAGACTTTAATTCCTTCTTACAGAAGGTGTGTGTGAGTGAGAGATAATATATAGATATATAGCAATATGGGTCCTGGTTTCATTGTTTCTAGCTTTGTAATTTTGGTAAAATATATAAAGCTTCTGAACTTCAAGCTCTTCATCTGGAACCTAAGAACAACAAAGATGACTGAAGTGTCGGAAGAAAACATGGGTTATGTTTGGAAACTTAACAGAGGGAGGTTTTCTCAGACCAGACATGGAACGCCGAAGCTATGGAGGAAGGAAAGTGGTTCATTTCATTAGAGAGAAATTCAGTACTTCTATAAAACAATAAATGCTGCAAAAATGTAGTTAATAGGCAACAGACTAGGAAAAAACTATTTATGTCATGTAAATGGCAAAGGATTAATGTCTGGGATTTATAAAGAACATTTTAGGTATTTAAGAAAAAGATAATCCATTAGAAAAGTCGGTAAATGAAATGAACAGATAGATGGTTCATGGTCAAGGATACTGGACGACAAGCGTATGAAAAGACGCTCCGCCCATTAGTCCAGGGGATGCTTCTTTCCCAGCTCGCTTGGTTAGAACACTCTCAAATTTCTCTCCGAAAGGTGCCCACTGCAGCCGAAGGTGTGCTCGCCCGAATGGCGGGTGGGCTACCCTCTAGAACAAACACCTCTGTGCCTTCGCTCCCTCAGTTAACCATATGTTTTCCAAGAGCTGGTGTGATGGTTCCCAGACCTGTTTATACGGGTTGAATGTCATTGTAATTATGTGTTTTAGTTAAGTGATGTGTACACCAGTGAAACACAAGGGTGGAAAGAGAGGTGTTTCAGTGAAAATTAAATTAAATGCGTTAGGAAGCCTTGATGAAGGTACAGTACTGAAGGCTCGCTGTTCGAGTAAATTTTGCACTCGAATTATTTCACAGGGTCCTTATATTCACATAAGAAACCAAAGCAGGGAATCTTAGATGTGCATTATAAGGCTGCGGTTAACGCAGGCAGCCTGTGGCACTCCCGTCAATGGTTCCTCACCTAAGGGAACATTGTCCCAGTGTCAAGAGAAGGGAGAAGAAATGCACGTCTGTGTTTTTAAAATAAAATAATATAAGCGTTTTTATGTGGCCCTACTTTAACGGACTTTACTGTTTCATTACCAGTCTACATGGCATGACCTAGTTCACATTTTATGGCAGCTAGGACAATGCAAAATAAAACATGCTCCTTTAGATGGGCAAAATATCTCAAGTTTGATAATATCATACTTGGACAGGGTTCTAGGAAAATACATATTCAGATGCTAGTAGAAAACAGCTTGGAGGACAATTTAGCAGAATCGATGAAAAGTTAAACATATACACCCGTGGCCCAGCCCTCCCACATCTTGGTATTCACCGAGGCAGCTGCCTATGGGCATGAGGACGCTTACACAAGGCCCCGCTCTGCAGTGCTGTTTCTATGAGTGAAAAAGTGAAAGTAACTTCATGCTTGTCAACAGGAGAGTGGTATGGCTGTAGCATAGTAGAAAGCAATGATATGGAATGACTTGGAGCTTTGTGAGCTGTCATGGAAAAATGCAAGCTATTGAATGGGTATGTATAGTCAAACAAAACCAGCCTATGTATAGATTCACACAAAAACCTGAATGGATGTGTCCAAAGCTGCCAACGGCGGGGACCTGAGTTGATGGGGGAGGCAAGCATGATGCCAAGGCTCAGTTTCCTCCTCCGCAAAACGGGCATGATTATTGAACCCACGTTAGCAGGCAATTGTTGGAATTAAATAAGGTGGACCTGCAAACTCACCACAGTGTTCCGGCCCAACCGCCGTATCCCTCTCCTTATTAGAGTACACCTGTGAGGAATAAAATACAGGTAAATGAGCATTGTAAGTTTATTACACCAAGATATATACATTCCCATATAAATGTTCTCATAGCTAGGAGCCCTGTAAGAGTCTAGTAAAACTCCTCTTTTTAACAAATACAGCCGTGTTTACTCATTCAGTGACTCTGTAGGACAGCTAACACATTAGCAAACTGACTTTTCCATTTAAAGGTTGTTCCTCATGATCTTGGCAATGACTGTTTATCTTTGAGTGTTCATCCTCAAAAGGAAGGTCAAGCAATTATTTCTGGAAACCAAATAAGGCAAAAGACCATGACTTGTAAGTGTCCCAATTTCCCAAGTCATTTAAACATTCTCAGTACTGTTAAGAATAAGGTAAATTAAAAAAAAAAAATCATATTACAGAGTCCAGCTTTGGGAAGAAACCCTTCCCTCTCCTCCTTCCTTCCAGGTGCACATTGGATCCGAGCTCAGGTCGAGGCTGGAATGAGCTGTAGGGGGAGGCCTGGGCTTGAGGGAGATAACTCCTGGATGAGGAAAAATGAGAGGACTGAGGGTTCCCAAAGCAAAGCAAAGATAAAGAGTGGTCCTGAGGGTGTCTGATTCAGCAAGGGAAGCCTCTCCCTGGAGCAACTTCACAGACGTCACTTTAGCACAAGACTCATTCCCCCAAATCCCCTGCTTCCAGCTCAGTGATCTCATCCCCAGTCCTTGTTCTCTCACTCATACGACGTTGACATCAGCCTTGGATTCTTTCAAAGGATGAGAGGAATAACATCAGGATCCCAGACACGATCTACCTGAGCCTTTTAGTTTCTTAAGGGAATAACAGCTCATGTGAGCAGGGGCTTGGATGGTATCATCCTCTTTTATTCTGTTCGTTGCGGCCCCAAAGGAAGGCAAGGGGAAGAGGCTACCTCTTCATCGATCTTGCAGACGCCCTCTGTCCAGCTAGCATTTTCGTGTTACTTGAGCCAGGCACATCCAAGGTCTTACATTCTTCTGGCACTGTGCTAATTCGTTGAGAGTAGAACAGGAGTAGGGTTTAATTCTCTGAGGATGAGGGATTGTCGACGCAGCTTTCTGCGTTTCCAGTGGGGAACAGAAGCGAAGTTCCTGATTCAGGGATGGAATGTTATGAGAATGAAAACACGCCCACAAAAGTGCTTCGTAAACATAACGCCCAGTACAAATTATAGCGATTATTGTTGTCACTAAAGGACACCTGGGTTTGTTTCTGAGGTTAGTTGCTATTTCGTGGTGGAGACGAAGTTAAGGCACGGCATTCTTCTGATTTTAAGTCAGAGTTCATACCTAGTCCCCTTGAACAAAGACATAGAAACTTCATTCTTCAAGCAAGAAAGAGCAATATTAAAGTGTATAGTCAACAGCCCTGTCCGGGTGGCTCGGTAGATTAGAGCATCATCCCATGCACCAAAAGGCTGCATGTTCAGTTCCCGGTCAGGGTACATACCTAGGTTGCCGGCTTGGTCCCCACTCGGGGGCATGTGTGGGAGGCAACCGATTAGTGTTTCTCTCTCACATCTATGTTTCTCTCTCTCTCTCTCTCCCTTTCTCTCTAAATAAAAAATAGAAAAAAAAATAAAGTGTACACTCGACAGATACAGAATTCAATGAATTGAAGGTGGTTTTTGGAGCAACTACTATAATCATCCAAAAAGCTAGGCATAGCAGAACGTGACTGAAATCCTATTTCAAATGGCTTTTTCTTCCTCTTTTCCATACCAGTCCACTGAACTGACCACATGTAGATGAGCACACCCTTAGGGTCCTGGAACAACATGCTCTTGAATAAATCCCTAACTCACTGTGCTCAGTTCTCACTGGCAGTGAGGCATTGTCTGGGCACTGAAGAAATGTAAGGATTGACAGAGCACAGCTGTAACTCTCAGGAAACTCAAGTGGGGGGCAGAGGCATACACAGAAAGCCTCCAATAGTGGCCGTCATGATGGCTTGTGGGAGAACAAGAATGGAGCCGTGGACTCTGACTGGGAGATCTGCGTAGAGTCTCGGAGCTGGCATTGCATCAGGGCCTTGAACTGAAGCAAGTTTTCACTGGCAGATGAGGTTCGGAAAGGAATTTCAGGCAAAAGGAATCATATGAGCCACGCATGGGGATGTGGTGTGAATAATGAGTAGACGGGAAGGCTGATGGAGCACATTGTATTTGTGTGGTTAGTTGATGTGTTTTAGCCATGGGGTTTTTTTTTGTTTTTGTTTTCTTTTTGTCAGCACATTAATTTCCGGTTTATAGATAGCCACATTCTTTAACCAGTTTGCAGGTTTTGTAACTACAAAATAATGAGAACAGACCTCTGCTCGTCCAATTTAAAGATCGAGGGTGTTGATAGTGACTTCCCTTTTCCCAGTATTGTTGCAAAATGTGATGGCTTTTCAATATGCTTTCCTTGGATGCAAGGTGCTGTCTGGAAGTTGTACATAGTTACTCCCGACCTTCTGCTCAGTAACGGACAGCTTCTCATTTGCCCTCTGAAATTTTCCCTGTTTAACTGTGGGAAGTACAACAGTCATGAACAATACCTTGGATTTAGACTTTGGACCTTTTTACCAAGAGCAAATCATAATATTTAGATAGAAAGTGGAGAGAAGCCCTTCTGGAAAGCTTGATTTGATTTGACCCACTTGGCCACTTTAGATATTAGATTTATTCACCTAAAACATGGCATTTTTTAACCGAAGGGACCCAGTGACAACAGCAGAGTGGGGAGAAATGAGTGACAACCCAGAAGGCCACCTAAGGCTCCACCCTCATTATCAGACAATCTAGAGCAATAATACAGCAGCGTGCCTTTTCTGCGGGTTGTTCTTGTTTCTCTTTTATCTCTTACGTGATGCTAAAAATAAAACCAAGGCATCTAAGTTTCACTCATCAGTTGGCAAGCTCAGTGAGGTAGCTTCACCCGAAATTAATAATTTACGCCCCGGAGGTGAGAGCATCAAAAGAAACCTTAATGTTTCCAAGAGTCTGAACTGTGCAGTGTGTCCCTTCTTGTGGACTTTATTTGTGAGCAAATAATACCCAGCCCTATTTGTTTTCAAAAGATTCGTGGTAATGCTGACAGCAGGCTCTATACCTGTCATTCAGAGAAGAGAGAAATAAATAACCAGGCGTACAAAATTCATACATCTGCTTTAGAGGCAGGAGGGTGTATAGTTCGGCTTGTCAGCATCATAATAAATATGTGACGATGCCATTGTCACTGCCTGCCTTGTTCACAGTCGGTCTAATTTAATTTATTTACTGGTTGCTGCGTATCATAAGCGATGCCAAATTTCCTCCTCCTTTGAAAATTCAAGCAATTGATAATGACAAGGATATTTCCCAAAACTTAATGAGCTGGCTCCGTTGTTTCGTTCCTCTCAGAGTGTGATGGTGTGGCACAGACGTCCCTTCTGTGAGTATGGCAGACTTCGGCTCATAACTAGATCATCTGAGGGCTTGCTCAATGGGAGGAATACATTTTTTTTTTTAAATGCTTTATGGATTTACGCACTTGAGGGCACTTAGACCAAACCCAAGACAGGAAGCTGGTGACTGGACCTAGAAGATGAGGTCGAGGGTGGTCTCAGATACAGAGCAGAAGGGTCACTATTGGAAGGTTCGCGGACATGAACCTGGGTCTCCCAGGTGCCGATTAGGGTCCCTTTACTTCTCCTGAGTCTGAGGCACGCAGAGCCTGAAAGGAGTATCAGGGAATGCCAGCTGTAGGGCCAGGACAGAAGAATCTCGTTATAGTGAAATGGTCCGTGTGATGTCCTAACGCTCACAAGGCGTGAGGTCCTGTCAGCACATCCGCTGACCAGGAGCTGGTGGCCTAGGGAAATAAGAGCGACAAACCATAGCTGTTGGATTTGGCTTCTTCTTGTTATTCCCTACTTACCTCTACTTTCACACTGAATTAACTTTTCCCTGATTGTAAATGTGCTACTTACTTGAATTATTTTAAAACATGCTCTGGAAATAGAGGAGTGAATTAAAAAATAAAATTGATCGTAAATCCCATAACAATTAAGTTTTTATTCCTAATATACATAGGAATATAATTTTTTGGACCTGAACTTCTTACAGAGCTAGGCAGAGCCTTACCTTATGTCCAGCAGTCATGCGCCTGGGATATTTTCACAAGTGATTTGCAAAACTCAGATCACACAAAAATCTTCACATGAATGTCGATAATAGCTTTATTTATAGTCACGACGAAACTGGATGGAACCAAGATGTCCTTCGGTGGGTGAATGAACAAACTGTGGTCCAGCCACACAATAGGGTATTATTCGGTGGTAAAAAGAACGAGTTTCCAAACCATGAAAACCAGGGTTGCATCTTAAGTGTGTATTGCTAAGTGAAATGATCTAGTCTGGAAGGAGGCCGTATGGTACGATTCTATTTACATGACACTGGGAAAGGCAAAACCATAGAAATGGTCAATAGATCGATGATTTCCAGGGATTTGTGGGAAAAGGGAGGGTGAATAGGCGAAACACAGAATTTTTTTTAGGGCGGTGAAACTATTCTGTATGACACTGTGATGGTAGGTAATGACGCTATGCATTTGTCAAAACTCAGAGAATGTTTACGAATTGAAAACAACATTTAGTAGGTCAGGGGGATCCCCGGATAGAATGGAGACTGACTAAAGAACCCAACAGATTACAAATGTATGAAATAACCTGAGTGAAGTGGGTGGGCAGAAATCTGCTGACCAAAGTAACTGTGGAAATGAATGGAGACCCTAAAACTACGAGTAAAAGCGACTGTACATAAGCACTATACTCTTATTTTCTTTCTTTCTTCTTCTTCTTTTTTTTTTTTTTTTTTTTTTTACTATGGAGCTAAGAGTTAACCTTTTTGAAAGCCTAGAATTAAATAGTGGATACTGGGTGGTAAAGCCAGATTCTCACTGTTGGAGTGAGAGATTATAGGCACACAACAGGAGGTGCCCAGAAACATCCTGTGGCAGTGGGTCAGAGTTAAAGATGCCACCGTGAACCGATGTTCAGCCTCATAGGGAAACAGATGGATACATATAGAAATACTGATAGATATGTATATACACATGTAAACATATACATACACACGTATGGGCATGCATCTGTTCGTATTCCTACATGCATAGATACATGTATTTATATATGTATGTGCATGTGTAGCTATGTGTATATACACACATACAAACACATATTTTCTTGCTCCGTTATCAGAGGGGACCTAGAAGAAATGTCACCCCAGTAGCGACAAGCATACCCCGTGCCCAGGTCTTGTCTCCAAAAAAAAAAAAGGAACCAGAACTGCTTGCATAAATGACTGACTAGAAGCCTGAGGAATATATAAGATGATTTTGGAGCATTTGCAGTGCCAGAAAATTAGAAAGTGCTCACATACACACACGCGCGCACACACACCACGAGGAGATATGTCAGAGCAAGGTGGGAGCCAACTGGAAGAGCTCCCCACGGCCAAGGCTGAAACAATTTGAGCAACAAAATTAATATATAGTTTTAGATTGTACTATCAATCTAGTATAATACACAGTGTGCTTACTTTATACAAGTATAACATAAATATCCCTGAGTTCGTACTGATATAAATAAATGATTGAATAAATAAGTGGAGACGGGCTGATAAATCTCTCCCGCAGAATTTCAAATCATTTATGTATTTGCCCTCAGGGAGGTGGGGTCTAACTTCCCACTTCTTAAGTTTGGACCGTGCACAGTGACTTCCTTAGGAAAAAGCGCATTATGGAAGTGAGGATAAAGGATAACGTTACCATGGAGAAATGTGACAAATGCTAACCCAGCCTGGTGATGAAAATTAACATCGGCAGTGATAAGTCACATTGATAACGTATCCCCTTGATGTGAAGTGATGAGAATGGCATTTTATCTCCGTGGCCTCCCTCCTCAAAACCCAGAAGCTCAGTCTAATCATGAGAAAACCATCAGACAAATCCCAGTCGAGGCACATTCTACAAAATACTTTGCAAGTGCTCCTGAAAACTGTCGGGGTCATCAGAAATGAGGAAAATCCGAGGAACCATCACGGCCAAGAGGAGGCTAAGGAGGCACGGCTACTAAATGTACTGTGGGGACCCAGAACAGAAGAAGGGCACGAGGGCAAAGCTAAGGCGATAGGCATAGATGGCAATGGTCATTCATTAACTGGGACAAGCGTAGCATCCCAAAGTAAAATGCTAACAGAGGGAGCTGGCAGGGGAGATGTGCGGTATCAGGGAACTTGTCTATTTATAATTATAAAATTCATTTAAGTATAAAAAATGTATCTCTACCCTATGTACTATGAATATGCCATTTGAATGTACTATAATTTAATACTTTAGTGGACAGTTTTCCATAATACTTTTTGTCTCCCATCATTCCCTTAGGGCAAATCCCAATACATAGGATTATTGAGGCAAACTTGTATACTCAATTACCCTTTCTCCAAGAAACCTGAGACCGACTTGCCTTTCTACCACCAAAGCATGAGAGTGCCCATTTCTCTTCTTCACCATATGGGGAATTCTGCAATTTTTAGTTGTTGCTACCTATATCTTTTTGTTTTGATTTGCATGTCTCCAATTACTAAGGAGTTTTCACCTTTTAAAATGCATTTGTGACTTAGAATGTAAGGTCCACCGGGATGATATCCTTGTCTGTTTTATTTGGGACCCAACATAAGGCAGGTACTAATAAATACTGGATGAATAAACGAATATATTGTGTTTCTTATGTTTCAATTTTACTGGAATCTGATATTTTCCTTTTACTGGAATCTTGGAAAGAAAGCAAGACAAAAGAATTGGTGAATTCTGTTCTTACACATGAATGCCTTTCTGGGGAACTCCTCAGCAATGGCCTCCCTGGGCCTTATTCAGAGAAGGTGACCCATCCTTTACAATATCACCTTTGACTCTGACCCAAGATATTGCCCAGGAACATTGCACAGGATGGAAGGAATGGCGACGTTTGGTGACTCATTACGTTAGCTGCAGTTGCCCCAGACTGCATATTCCCCTCACGTCAGTCGCCCACCCGTTCACCGGTACAACCATTTAGTGAGGGTACAGAACTGAGAGAGCGGTATTTTTTAAACTCTTGAAATATTCATCAGTTATTTCCGACAGCGTTGAATTAAACATGCCAATGTAGTTGGACAATACCACTTCGCCAGCTTCTGGAAGACTTGGGTCACTTGACGGATTTCAAATCCCTGAAGAAGAACACTGCTCAATATTGTGGGCTAAGGACGTCAGAACTTACAAGGTTCCTGCTTTAACCTCGTGGTCGCTTGGAATCTTGTAAATAATGCAACCATTGAACTGATACTGTGGGTCTTTTTCTTCAGAGAACGTACTCTTAAAAGTTACTGCTTAAAGTACCCAATAGCTTAGGAAGTACGTTCAGATTACCTGCTAACTATAACACTATTTTCGGAGTTGAAGCAATGGTGAGGTTTTTTTTTTTTACTCCTTAAGTAAAGATTGTTTTGCTTCTCCATTTTTGCAAATAGTGATATTTTGCTTTGTTTTAAGGCTAAGATGAACATACTACAGGGATAAATGGGAAAAAATAGCTTTTATTTTAAACTTAACATTAGCTATTAAGACCTCCTTTGTCTTGTTTTTACACAAATTTTGTTTATAATTATTTTCATTTCATTGGTTGCTATGGAAAATTAACTTCCATTTGTAGCATCTTAATTTGTCTCATAAAATTTACACAATATACTCTTCCCATATATTTCAATTTGATGGGATCATAAACATCTAGTTTTATCTGTCTAAATTTTATATTTTTGTTTCCTATCATTTGGCTTTTGAGGCTGGCTTTTTAAAAATTTTAAACCAAGAAATCATATTAGCATTAGGAAATACTGGCTTAGGATTCTGATTGTGTAAGCTGAAGCCATATCAGTGTTGTGAGATACACAGGAATTTTGTGACCAGGCCATGCATTGCGTCTGAAGACTAAACTCCCAAGAGGGTATGGGGGAGTTATCTCTGGCGAGCAGGATTATGGAACATTCTTCTTTAAAAAAAATTTTTTTTCTACATTTAAAATGTTTTCCTCCTTAGTAAACATTTATTCCTTTTGAAAGTCAGGAAAAGGAAATTATACAAAATGCATTTAAAATGCAAGGATTAACAACAGCGCGGAACAGCAGCATTCATAGTACTTCAAATGTTAGTTCCTTTTTGTTCCCTGCAATGGGCGTCTTCGTGAGAGGAGAGAAGAGGACCATTCAGCCAAGTTCCATCTCAGTTGAGAACCAGTGGAAACTTCATTCTGTTTTCGGTGGCATGGTAAGCGAATGAATGCAGCTGTATATAAATTTTCGGGATTTTATAAACTCAGAAGGTAAATGCATTCACATGTGGACAACTGCTTTGGCTTTTTAGTTCCTTAAAAAGATACAATGTCAGTACTGTTGTGAATCTGTTCCCATTATTTAGCAAAATGGCCCTAATTTTTAAATTTTATTTTTAGAGTTAATGACCGGAAAGTTGAGTTAACCAAATTGCCCAGAGAATGGAGACTGTGCTGACATAGCCCCATGACCCCTTTATTCTGGCCTGGTTATTGCAAGTGTTTTGAAATACAGTTGCCCCCTGTTTGTTAGTAAGTGCATGGTTTTGAAGATTAGTAGGTTTTTCTTTTATGATTCAGTATCTCGCTTGGCCTTAAGGTCATTGTTAACAACACCAAAAGCTGAACAATAAATCCAGAAGTTGAATAGATTTGGTTAAATCTGTGCTAGCCTTCTGACATCCGCTAGCAAAGCATTTTTTTGTCTATGCATTATTTTGTTTTATTTTTTTACATTATTGTCATTTTTCCTTTTCAATTCTCACCCAAGGATTTGCTTAACTAATCTTAGAGAGAGAGGAAGGGAGAGAGACAGATACAAACACGTATGTGAGAAACATTGGTCGGTTGCCTCCCGTATGACCCCAACCAGGGATCAAACCCAAAACCTGCTGGTGGACAGGACAACACTCCAACCAACTGAACCACCTGGCCAGGGCACACGTTATTTTATTTTATACTTAACCTCTAAGTATTGTTGGAGCGTCCTTCCATTCCCAGTGTCTTATTCTTTCCCCTGGGACCATTAGCGCTGAATTCTCTCTCATCAGCTCAGGTGGAATTTGGCAGGAAGTACAAACATAAATGAGGTTATTGACATTCTGACACTCTCCTGGAACTAAATTGTGTTTGGTTATTGTTCTAAAAAGAGAATCACATGACATCCTCGTGGTAACCTACCTGCAAACATGTCTAACCATTTTGCTGAGAACTCACCCTGTTTGCTGGATAACAATAAAAGCATCGTCTTTGAAACAGAACACCTTTGATTAGCCTATTCATTGAGAAATAGCCCAAAATGTAAGAATTGTTAATATAAGTACATTTTTATCACCCCTCAATTCTTTAAAAGAACAACCCTCTGTTAGAGAATTTGCTCAACGACCACATTAGGTGTGTATGATATTTTAATATTCTTACTTTCCGCAGAAGTAAGGCCTGCTTGAGTGAGGTTGGTAGGATAAAGTCTGTTTTAATTTGAGCATTTCACCTAAAACGTCACACGGTGCGGTTGAGTGTGATATTGTTATGTTACCAAATTACATGCTTATGATTTTGTAATAAAAGAGTTTGTAATAAAAAGGGGGGGTGTTATTTGTGCCGGACTCTGTGCTACTCCCAAAATCTACTTACTCCCAGTTACGTAAAAGAAATAGTTGCTTCATCCTAGACAAAAACAAACACCACCACTGTTCTGATGACTTACTATTGCCTAACAAACCACTACAAAATGCAGCGCCTTAAAATAACAACCTATTATCTCGTGTTTCCGTGGATGGACTGAGTTCAGCTGGACAACTCCTGCTTAGCGGCGTTCGTGCACTTGCCCTTGGATGTTGGCCGGGGGTTACAGTGGCGCTAAGGCGCAGCTGGGCTGGACATTCCAGATGGTTTCTTCACAGGGCTGGGACTTGGTGTTGGCTGTGACCTCAACTGGGGCTACCGACAAGCACCTACATGTGACTTTCCCACGTGGCTTGGGCTTCTCACAGCACAGCCGTCTGAGCGCAGCCACGCTTCCCGTCTGACAGCTGGCTTCCTTGAGGCAGCGGCACTTTCTCCAGCCCTGCTTGTCAGAGCGGTCACAGAGCCTGCCCAGGGTGAGGGGAGTGGAAATCTAGGCTCTGCCTCCTGATGGAAGGGCGAGTGGCAGGGGCGGTGGCAGGGCTGCATTGTGGAGGGGCACAAGTGGAGAGGGACTATGGCCATCATCTTTGGGAACCATAGTCAGCTACCGCTGTCAACGTGTTCAAACGTCAGGATGGGTAGGGACCTCTTCATGTGAAAGGCACTGTGGGAAATCTAGTTGACTTCAGAAACCTGGATTATGTCTTTGGTTCACATTTCTATTTTCAAAAAAAGCTGACAGAGAAACACATCTACCTCATACTTGAGGAAATCACATTTGTAGGTAGTTACCCAAAAGGCTAAATGTATCTAATCCTGGAAAATGAAGCCAATTACGTCGTTCATAAAGCCTTCTCAGATCTAGGCTGGCATCGGTCACGAGCCTGGGAAAAGCAGTCGTTGGCATCGCACCCAGGCAGGCTGCTTTCTCGCTGGATGACCACACTCAGAGTCCACGGGCCGCGGCCTCTCATCTATAGAACAGGAATAATGATTTCTACCTTTCTGTGTTGTTTTGAAGAATAAATGCGGTAATTTTGGGAGAACACCCAGTATGCCGCAGCACATAGTAAGTGCTTAAGGGAAGGGAGCTGTTTTCCTCTGATCTCTATTTTCTGATTTCTATCTGTTTCATGTGCTTGAAAACCTACCAGTTACCTAGAGGGCGTCAGGCACTTCAGCGCTTGTTAACTTAGGTTTAACTATTTTATTGAGCATCACCCATGGAATGTTTTTAACGGAGTCTTCTCATTAATTTCAATTTCAGGTCTTTGAACTTATAAATATAGTAACATAATCAATATTAATGATTTTTTTTATTTTCCAAAAAAAATGTACTCAAGACAGTGGTTGATGTTGAATCATTGCTTTTAAAGTGAAAGATCCTCCATTTTTGTCTTAACATCCGACATTCAAGTTTAAATTAGCTCATGTTATTGGAATTTAAGAGGGAAAATAAAGTGAATTTTCAGACCTAGTGAGACTCCATTACCCATTCATGGGGAAAAATTGTGTCTATCTCTAGGAAGCCCTCTTGTCTCAAGAGCCTGCTAATTAGCTAAATGTTTGGCATATCTCAGTAACCCTAGCAGCTGTATAATTAAAATTAGCTTTGGACACAGTATCGCACATCTTATCTTCTTAAAAGTATCTTCTTCAACTGAGAGCTTTCTAATAATAGTTGCTTAGCACTGAACTGATCTCAGGATAAAAGGAGAGAACATGTCCACCAAATTAGTTCTGTTATTTTGTGTGTTTTAAAAGAATGTTTGAATGGGGAAACACTTTTACTTTCTCAACAGGTTCTATTCTGTTTTTAGAGGAAAAATAAATCCTTTATGGGGTGAGAGCTCCCAGGGATTTCCCAGTCATTGGAGAGAGTACAGAGAGATTCAACATAGATGGACAAGTAGTTTAACCTCTTTTTAAGTTGTCTGTTTGATTTTTACACAAAGTTTTAGAAGCATCATGAACTTGAAAGTGTTTTTTTAAGATTGGGACTTGTATAGTAGAGTTTTAAATGTGTTATCCATGACCTAAGGAAAAAAATGTCTCAACCCCACTCATTTATTTATTCACTTCATCAGTCACTCAACAAATATGCTAGAATTACCAGTTACATGCCAGTTGTTGTCCTTGGCTTTGGGAATTATGAGGAATACTTAACAGTCCTCGCTAGAAGGGGGAAGACATGCCAGTGAGCGGGCAATTTCCGTGGAGTATGCAAACAGACCTAGTGAGTAAACACATGGTACGAATGCACTTAATGCCAAACTTAGTATATCAGGGAAGTCTTCTTGGCGGAGGCGTACCTTTAGTTAGCTAAACTACCATCAACATCAGAGCTCTATGAAAACCAGCATAGAGAAATATGGACTCCTGATGCACCATCTTTTGTATGTAACCAATGATGCTCCAGTGTTGACCAGTGATCCTTGGGAGCACCCTCCACACCAGAAGTGTTTGTTCATTCAACCAGCAGTTGTTGGGTCCTTATCATGTGCTGGGACCCGTGCTTAGAGCCCGGAATACAACAACACACAAAACTGTGTAAAACATGGTCTTTGCCTTTGTGAAACTCATAGTTTGGAAGAAACAGGCTGATAAGAGGCATGAAAACAATATGGTACGTG
Source organism: Mormoops blainvillei (assembly GCA_004026545.1). Lineage (NCBI taxonomy): Eukaryota > Metazoa > Chordata > Mammalia > Chiroptera > Mormoopidae > Mormoops > Mormoops blainvillei. The sequence goes on along the minus strand of PVJD01005298.1, from coordinate 78,623 downwards.
GTGACTTGAAAGCCTAAATTACTATTTCAAAGAACAGCAGATAATGGAACAATTAATGACGTCTCTCAAGCTTCTGGAACGTGGAGCCTTGAAGAGCGAATAAGAGTTTTGAGGAAGACCAGATGTAGAACAGCAGGAGCAGATGGCTTAAAAGGTCACGCTGTCGACTCAGAACTCTCGCAGATCCGGAGCGAGGACCGTGCGGGCAGGCTCCGTTTCCGAAGGACTGTGTATACCACCCGAACAAAATCGGATGCACCGTCATGCACTGATGCAGCACCTGGCCCTGAAATCGTGTGCAAATCTCGGCTTTCTCACTCACTAGCACGGGAACATAACCTCTCTGAACCAGAGTATCCCGAGGACACAAGGGCAGTACCTGCCTAACGGATCACTGTAAGGGCTACGTACGATAAAGCAAGGGAAGCACTTAGCACCTGTTTGCACATTAGCAGAAATAAATGTTAGCAATTGCTGTTATTGCTAGATTTGATCGTGTGGATGTTGCAAAGCTACTGAAAGTTGTTCTCTTCCTGTTGGCACTGGAGATTACTGAACCTCTTTTGCATCATCTTAAAAGGTTGTTTTGATATCAAACAAGGCAGTATTTGTAAAGGGCTTAGAACAAACAGTGCCAGATACATAGTAAAGTGCTATCTAAGTGTTTATCACATAAGTTGGTTTGATTTAATCTGTTAAGGGATAGAAATATAGTATCCTCATATTATAGGTGACTAAGCTAAGTTCAGAGAAGTTAAGCTTCTTGTCTAAGGCAAAAGAGCTAATAAAGTGTGGCAGTGGTTATTCAACCTGTGTTTCTTCCCATATCATGAGAGCCACATCTTAAAATTGGGTTTAGAAGTATACACAAAGTCCGATCGTCGCAACGCAGTTTTCATCTTTGTGAATTCTTTTGTCAGACACCGCCTGCCCTGGCCCAGGTGCAAGTACTCATTTTACAGAGCGGCAGTCCCAGCCAGCGTGTGATTCTGCGTTCCGCGTTTTTTCTTAGCATTATATCATTTTCCATTATCCTTTGTAGTCATCATGTTAAACTTTAATGGATGTGTAAAAGTACTCTAAATTGATTTTCCTTAGCTTTTATCCTGCTGTGGGGTATTGGTCTATTTTCTGTTTTTCATCATTATATAGAGCATAGTGCTTCTGTAAGCATATCCTCAAAAACGACCATTGTCTTCTGTTGACTTATTTCCTCAGATAAGTTCCCAGGAGTGAGTTCATTGGGCTTATGGTTATGAGTGGTTTTATTGTTTCTGACACGCATTGCCACCAGCGGCGCGCAGAGACTGCCGATGGCAACCACCGAGAGATGGAGGTGGCCAGCCGCTCCAGCAGGGTGTTTTAATTATTCTAAAAACTCTTGCTAATTTCATTAAGAGTAAAAATGATATGCAAGGCCATTTATTTTCTGCCATTTTGATTTTTATTTTCTTTAGTAACCCGTTCTTTGGGAAAGATTGCCACCTAAATGCAATACCCTCTTTTATGCTTCCTTTCTACTCTTGGTTTTGTTTTTCAATTAATAAACATCTTTTGAGAATCTGTACCAGACCTCTACTGCTTGTTTCAGAAACTGAAGTGAAGGATAAGGGATTTTATAGTCTGGTGGGCGAGATAGATCAGCAGATAGACAATTTCAGCTTCACGCGACAAGGACTATAAAAGGCGTCCCTGCACGATAAGCACGTGGACACCCAGGGCAGGGACAAACAGACTGCTTGAATGGAATGGCTGTTGAGCTGTTTTGAAAGAGACAGAGACACTACACGTACGTATATGTGTGAGTGTATCTAACAGGCAGGTACAGATACACATGTGTGTGTGCCTGTACCCCTGGACAAAACTCTGGAGATGTTTAACATTTGGTCACCATCGTCACAGGATGACAAGAGGACCCCTTGCCCAAAGCCAGGAGCGCTGATGAGAAGGGAGGTGGGTGGAGACAGAGCAGCCCAGTAAAGGGGAGTGAAAACGCAGGGCAGTCAGATGGGAGGGGGAAGCGAGAGGACCAGCGGGGAGGGAGGAGAGGAGGGAGTTCAAAGAGGGGAGGGGTGGTGGGCTCCACCAGGTGCTTGGGGTTGGGTGGGGTGCGGGCAGCGGGCTCTGTTGGACTAGCTGTTAGGACATTGTTGGTGACTTTGATGCAAGCAGTCACTGTGCCTTTTAAAAAAGAAAGTCAGCCTGATATCCTTGTACCTTTTAATGCCATTCAGAGTCCCTGGTTTGAGCCATGGCTTTGCAACTTACAAGCCAGGTGACCCTGGGAAAGAATCTTAATTCTTTACGATCTTTACAACAGCTTTACCTTTACTATAAAAGTCAACTTTACTTTTGGGGTGTCCCACAGGGCTTTCGGCATTTAGCGAACTGATGTCTGTACGAGGCTTAAGGCAATGCCTGGCAATTACAGGCCCTCCACATATGGTAGTTGCTCTAATTATTATAATTGCTTTCAGTGTAACAGAGATTGCTTTAAAATAGCGATTTATCTGTCCCATACGTACTATATTCTGTTAGTCATAACTAGTCGTGGCAAAGCAGGAGAGTGAAGCGGTTAAGGACTGGGTTACAATCCCGCTTGCTTAGCGCTGGGCCTCGGGCAAGTTATTTTATCTCTCTGGGCCTCAGTTTCCTCACCTGTGAAATGGAGGTAATAATAGCACCCACCACATAGATGTCTTTTAAAGATTAAACCATTTAGAATGCTGCATAATCAGTGCCGTATCGATGACAGCTTTGATGGCAATGGTGATGATGATGGCCGCTGCCTGTTGAGACAAAGGGACTCTACTCTGTTTTAAAAATATGGGGTAATTCTGTGCCTTTTGACTTATTCTCTTTATTTTCCCCCTTTCCCACACTTTATTAACTTATTTTGAAGGTCTTAAGTGTTTTCCTTTCTTTTAAAGTTGTACTTATACTTCTCTTTTGTCTCTTTCGTTTCAATAATTTCATCAGTTATTAGATTTTTCAATCAGTAGTAATCAGTGCTTACGATATTTTGCTCATAACTGTTCTTTTTATCAGCAAGTGCCCTTCCCTGAATCGAAGATCTTGCTTACTCATTGCTGAATGGGAAATTGATCTCACGGTCACCCAAGCCCTTTCTGTACCAATCCCCCATTAAGTGATTTCCACCTTTTTTCTGTGTCTGATATTTGAGGTGATAATCTCTGATTTGTGTTAGAAATAATATTGGGATGATACAGAAGCCATTTAAATATTCTGTAGATTACACACACGCGCGTGCACACACACACGCATACACACACAGCGTGCAGTCCTTATATACTCTCATTCTCCTGCTCCCTCTGTTAGATTCCGTTTTCCCAGCAGAAACACGACAGCTGTGCTCATTTTCATCTGTTTGAACGGGTTCTGGTTTTCTGGACTTAGACTGAAGAATACTTTCGTTTGCCCGTGTGTCTTACATAGGCCTGCCTTAGTATATGTTTCTCCTCACAAATAGTAATGCTTCCAGTCTCCAGTATGTAGTTTGTTTGCGTTTGGCTTTGGTGTCAAGTTCTGGAAAGCTGCCTTTTGTTGGTTCTCCACCCACTTAGAAAGCCCCTCACTGGCAGGTTACATATCCGTGCTTTATTTTCCATGTCTGCCACCTCCTCTCGCCTTCTTTGCAACTTCTGATCATTCCTCGACCCTCCAGCTCTGTCTCTTGCACCTGTTTCTGACGCACTGATCCAATTTTCTGCAGAGTGGATTTTCATATTTACTGTGTGCAGTGCTCTTATTTCTTCTGTCATGGGCTGAGTGCATCCTGTTCTGTTCTTGCTTCTTAGCGGGGATGTTTCTTTTTATCTCCCTGAGAATGAATACCAGCTGTTTCCTGAAAATTTCTTGCATAGTATGCAAGGTTTATTTCAGGGGGGATTGTCATTGCTTCTAAGATCTCCCTAGTTTTTCATTTTTATTTTGAGCAATGTAACTTTCTCATTAGGGTCAGAGGCTTTTTTCTGTCTTTTTTTTTTTTAAGACGACCTCTCCAGTTTTTGGAGTGTTCACTATGTGGAAGCTGACTTCATTTCATTTCCACCTGTTCGAGGGGTTGCAAAGAGGCCTGTCAGAGATGATCCTTTTTTTCTCTACTGTCCCACCCTTTCAGTAACCAGCAGTGCAGTTTCTTCGGTTGAGATTGTAGATCAGACCATGATGAAGTGACATTTTCTCCTTGTCTCAGCCACGTGGTTACGACCAATATTTATCATTTGAAACAGGTTGTTGGAGCATTTTGAAAATGTTGTGCCATTTGTGTGGTAGATTTAAACAACAAAAAAAAAAATCTCTTCTGGGTTTCCTCAGTTCTTATCACTGCTTATGGATGTATATATTTGATTTGGGGGTTTGGTTTTTTTTAGTGAATTTTCAGAAAATTTTATGTAGCCTGTTTTTTCCTTTCACTTAGGGAGATAAAGCCTTCTTTTCCCCTTCTGATTTTTTTCCGGAAGATCAGAATTTGGCATTTGCTAATGGTAAATCTGGAGTCCGCGTGGCCTGGTGGCGAGGCCTGGAGCCAGAGGGAAGTAGCCGTGGATCTCGATCACACTTAACTACCTGGGTGACCTCGGGCAATTTAAATATATTTCTGAGCCTCGGTGTTTTCAAACTGTGAAACAGTCAAAATCATACCTACTTGACAAGATCGTTGTGAAGATTAGATGTGGAAAGCACCTAACGAGTTGCCAGGCACGTGGCAGCTTCCTGAGAAATGATTGCTGTGTTGTGGGTCTCAAGTTCAAAGTCGGTTCTATGATGATGAGTCAAAGAGTGGGGAGAGGTATGACTCCAGATTCACAGCTACAGGGTGGAGGGTGCTACTGGAGAAAGATAAAATAAAAACAACAATACTGGACCAAGAGTCAGAAAAAGGAGGTTCTGCCAGTATCTTTCTGTGCGTTCATGATCAAGCGACTTCATTTCTGAGGGTCAGTGCCCTCATCTATAAAACGAAGGGGTCCGCACCCTCATTATCCCTCTTGTGCATATTCAAGTCCTGTTTTGTTTTGTTTTGTTTTGTTTTTTGTTTTGTTTTGTTTTTCTTGCATATCTGATCTTGTTCCTCTTGTGTTGAAAGCCTGTCCTCCCATGGCTTCCTGTTGCTGGGGGCGTCTAACCTGAGCTGGAGGGCCCCACACGTCCTCTCTGGGCCCCTCTCACCTCTCCTCTCCCGGCTCATGCTCTGGCCACGCTCCTCCCTACCTGCGACCTGCCCTCCTGCAGTTCGGCCCAGCGCTGCCTTCTCGCTTCTCCCTCCCCGGGCCAGCTCCACTGACCCTCGCCTCAGCCTGATCGCCCTTGCCTCAGGAGAGCGTCCTGTCACCCCTTCGCCATCCCTCCTTGCCCCCCACTGATTTCATTTTGGCATGGACCCTACATTTCTCCTGTGGCACCCCTGTTGCAGTTGTAATTAAAGTTACTTGTGTAACCGTCTGCTTTAGGACTCCTCTGGTCGTTCATGGCTGCTTCCCCTCTACCTCGCGTGCTGCCCGGCATGTCATAGTGCGAAATAAACATCAGTAAGAGAAGTGAATGAATAAACGGATAAATGGAATCCCCCACGCGATGCTAACGGAGGCGTCGCCTTTGATTTTTAGTGCTTCCTGTAGGTCCAAGACTGAGCCAGGTTGCACGCTTCATGAACAGCTTCAGAAATACATGTTCTAACATGATATTTGCAGCAATTGGTTCTCTCATGTAAGAAAAGAGCAAAATTAAGTTAGGTTACAGCCGCCGTTTTCAGTAAGAAGTGAGCAGCTCTGGCCGCCACTCCCTCACCCCACCCCGTCAAAGCGGGGCGGTGCACGGCGGAGCCCCTTTCTTCTCCACTTTGTGAAATACCTTGGCCTCACAGGTGCACCTGCTCCATTGCCGTGTCCAGACAGGCCCTCAGTTCGTGATACTCAGACCCGTGGGGACTGGAGTTGGTGGCAAAGTGAGGCTACCTGAGAGCAGGCGGGCTCCGTCGGGGAGAGCAGTTGCCAGAACTACCCTGAGTTTCTGGGTTTTCTTTGAATCCTAACACCTATTACCTTGCCTGACCCACCATAACCCCCCTGAAGAGGACCGGTGCGTGAATGGCACTTGCTTCCTTTTCTTTCCCTTCTGTGACGGTAATGCCTTTCCTCAAACAGCATTCAATAGTACATGAGTGCTTTCATGTCCACAGCTCACTGGAACCTCGCACTGTGAGGAAGTAAGGCAGATATTTTCATGTCCATTTTAAACTACTTTAAAAAAAAGGAAAAGAAAATCTCAGATGGGTAGTCCTTGCCTAAGATTCCCTTTAGCATACAGTGGGATATAGAGTTTAATTTTGTAAATGTAAATTGCCCAGAGTTAAGGAGGCGGGAAGCTCAGACCTGAGACTCGAGTTGACAGTCTTCAGATGACTAGTCAATTGCCTGTCAGCCACCTTTTCTACACCATCAGTTTTTTTGCTTCTTTCCATCTCGATGCGAAAGATGAAACACAAAGACACTATTATAAGTTATTTCTCTTACACACCTAGCTGGGTTTTTAGTTTTAATGATTTAGATGGTATAGTTTAGGATCTTTTTTCTGTTATGCCCACAGTGACTCAGCAAGTAAATATATATATATTTTTATCCTCAGCTGAGGACATGATTATTGATTTTAGAGAGAGGGGAAGGGAGGAAGAGAGAGCAGAAGAGAAACATCAATTGGTTGCCTCTTGTACGCACCCTGACCAGGGATGGAACCCAAAACCTAGGTACATGTCCTGACTGGCAATAAAACCCATGATCTTCTGGTTTATGGGATGCCGCTCCAGCCAACCGAGTCACACCAGCGAGGGCTCAGCAAGCATATATTGAACAACTTGGAATAAAACTAGGATAGGATTCCTCTCTTTGAGGTGCTCACAGTGTAGCAAGGAGCATGGATCCAGAAATAAGTAAATAAGTAAAGTTCAACTGGTGATATTGTAGAGGTAGGACAGTCCAGGAAACAACCATTTCTTCACGGGAGTAGGAGACAGGGTGAGCCACAAAAACACTGAATGGATAATCAGAAGAAGAAGTTGGCAGAAGGAACAGCTCCAGGCAGAGAGCGCAGAAGGATGAGGTAAGAAAGCCCCTGGAGTGGAGAAGAGACCAAGGTAGCTGTGGCAAAGAGAAACAATGGAAGAAGATAGGTCTTGAGAGGCAAGCTGGGTAGACTTGAAGTTCTCAAGATGTTAAAGCTCAGGTATTCTTTAGGCAACAGGAAGCCCCTGATATTTTTTCAAGAAACTATGTGACATCAGATTTTAAAAATAACTGCCATGAACGTGTTCCCTTCTAGCCATCCTGAGTTCCAAATGGAAGATGGTGCGAGCTAGGAGAAAAGTGAAGAGAACAACAATTTTTTGGGAGGAAAGTGAGTCCCATTCACACTAGCTGTCATTTCTGGGAGTATAGTAAGAATGACTCAGGGCAGATGGGTAGAAACTTGGAAAGAGGGGTCGATGAAACTGAACCAAATGGCATTGCCTTTCGATGGCAGGTCAGCTGAGGATGGAGTTGTCCCTGATTCTGTAATGTTGGGACTTATTTCACCCCTCTAAATATGAAGACACTAAGTAAAACCTAAAAGAAATACTTCCAAGTTATGTGCCAAAGGACAGAAAAAAGCCTTGTTTTCCATAAACCATATCCAAAGCATAAAACAACAAGGTCAGAGGTTTTTGCTCTCTGAAATCGTTCCCAGCCATTTCGCAACTCCTTATGGCATCAGATGCGTGAACCATGTCAAACTGCATTAATTCCTGTTGAATGTCACTTCAAATGAGGATACCAAGGAAATGGTGAATTGTGAACCTGTCTTTCCTTTTTTTTTTCTAAGAAAAAGTTAATCAAAAGTAAATGTGGTACAACGGGCAGACTGCATTTCTGTTCACTAAGCCTGTGGTTTCTTGTTGTGTACTTAAAATGGGGTACCTACACCAGCAGAACCAAATTCCAGTCACGTCTGAGGTCTGACTGTTCCTTCTCAGACAGAAGTCCAAACACAGAACGACCCACTGATCGTCTTCCCATGGAGTTTGGGAAATGTATTTGGAGAGTATCTTCCAACAGTTTGGCTGTTTCCTCAAATCAAAACCTTCAGAATTTTCCATTAGCTTTGAACCCTGGCAATCTACATTGAATGAAGTAATCTCTATGAATAGACCAAGTTCATTATCCTAAAAAACTTGAAATGATGTCGTTCTCAGCATTAAGTTCTATTGTTCGCCCTTCTGATTATGACATTAAATCAGTAAAAAAAAAAGAAATCGTAAGAAAGTTCATTCTTGTAGCCATTAACATGAAAGATACATTTCTTTCCATCTTTGTCATGTACAGTCTACAGAGGGGATAGCTCTGTGACCATGGTCATGTCTTGTAGTCTCTCTCGCCTCAGTTTCTTCACCTGAAAACAAGAGATCTGAGCCAACTGACGTGAGAATAGTTAACACTTTATTAAAAACGTGTGTTTCTCCTATACATATAGTACTAGCACAAACACCCTGGGGCTGTTATGGAAGCTTCCTAGTTTCATAGTTCCAGATTCCTTCTAACTTGTTGCTCTGCCATGCTCAACATGCTGCTTTCCTCCTGTGGTTAAAAATGCTGCTGCAGTACCTGCCATCATGTCCATATACCACCCAATGAAAAGAGGGAAAAAGCCAAGGAAAAGGCACACCCTTTCCTTCAAAAGTGAGATATAAAAGTGACACATAACTTCCACTTACACCCCTTTGGCCAGAACATAGTCAGACGGTCACACCTAGTTGCGAGAGAGGTGGGAGATGGCTGTTACATCGTGTACTTGTCATGCACACTGTACCATATAGAAGGAGGAGGGGGTTGGATCTCTGAGGACAACTACCAGTTTCTCATTAACATCTGAGGTCCTTTCCAGTTTTCCAGTAAGTGAAATATAGATTACACTTCTTTCCTCATTTTCTGATTACAAATAGCCTGTGATTTCTCCACCCCAGGAAATGCAATTTTATTTGTGTGTTTATTCTAAGCAAACATTCTTAAAAAAGATTATCTTGGAGGCCCATCCTAAGTGAATTTGCTCGCTCTCATCATTAGCAGAGACAGCCTTGACCTATGGATCGGCTATGCATCGGGCCTATTCTTCTCCTCCCAAGCAGACAGAATCATGACTTCACTTCCTTAGGTCCTGGGCCAGGACTTTTAATCGGTGGCCTGTCTGGATATCTTCAGGCGACAGAATAAGGATATAAATTTCTGTCTTCAGACCCTAACGGAGCTGACAGGGAGAAAACATCAGATCCTTACGTATATACCGAGAGATTGCGCCATCGTCCCCTGGTGTATCGAGGGCCCAGACAGCCTACACTGTTCATAAGGTTCTCGGGTTAAAACCTGAAGAGCGGCAGCCTGGGTCCCTTCCTTCGCATGATGAGCAGAGTGGACCTAGCAGTCTGGATGGGAAACTCATGATCTGAATTGGCTTTCTGAGAAAGGCACGGCACGGAGTGCATCTTCGCTGAATAGTCCGGAAGCCAGGGGCGGACGCAGGGCGGTGTGCAGAGTTGCTCAGTCAGAGCCGTCTGAACTGGAGTGGGAAGGTGACAGCATTCCAGGTGGCTTCTGGCAGGTGCGGCATGGCAGCTCGGCCAGCTACCCCTTCACAGTTTCTTCAGTGCAGAAATTCCTAAATGTGCTGAAGTCGAATGTTCTGGGAACGGGGAGGGATGAGGGTGATTAATTGCCTGAACTGTGCTTTTGTTTTTGCTTTCAGGCAAATTCCTCCTGCGTGCCGGGTGCAGTCATCTGTAGCCTGTCAGCATGTTATTGTCACAACACGTTGGGAGGCTCCGCAGCTTAGCCGCTTACAGCTGGGTAATTAATTGAGCAAAACCCCAGCCCTTCTGCATATCTCACCTGAAGATCACACCAGGTGCGGGGACAGTGACGTATAGGACAGGACAGCTCATATAGTAACACTAATAGCGAAAACTGTGTGCCGGGCAGTGGTCTAAGCACTTTACAGGCATTACCTCAGTTAATACTTATCAAGGACAACCTATGGCGATGTTTTTAATATCCTTGTTTTACAAATAAGGAGGTTGTAAGCACTTAGGTAACTTGCCTGGGAGCATGCAACCAGTTAAAAATGGAGCTGGATTCAAAGCCAGGATTCTGGCTCCAGCTGCTGGAATGAGCCAATCACGACTCAGCAGTATTCACTCAAGAGTGGTAAGTTATGGGATCAATATGATTCCGAGGGAGGAAATGCATATTTTAGCAAAACGTATTATTATTTTTTTATTGTGGGAAGGTTACAGATGAGTACCAGACAAGCAGGTCACAATTTGGAGCTGCTCCGCGTGTGAGAATCCTTTATCCTCTCTACGTGGAGAATTAGCGTGGTTTGTGATAACATAACAGGCTGTGTTGTACATGGTTAGAGAGGTCATTAGAGAATCTCTACGGAGTACAAGTCATGTGGAGTATGTAGCAGTGACAAGACAGGAGTGATTGTCCTCGTGTTTGCCTGAGGATCCAGCAGACCCTTGGGGAGAAAGTGGATCAAGTTCACTGTCATGACCCAGAGCTCTGGCTAGAGTTCACAAGCCTGCCTCCCATGGCCACAGCATCCTGAGAGAGGAAAGAAAGTTCCAGATCTGCAGCCTTGTCTGACACTCATATCACCAAACTGTCTTCCCACCCAAACCTTGGAGAATGAAAACACAGCATCCCAATTAAAGGGCTGAGGGTCACTGAAAAAGCAAGGCCACATTGGTTGGTGGCCCAGATGTACCCTAGCTAGGGAGGGAGAGCTCTCCCTCACTCTAGAAAGAACATCTGTGTGCACTGACAGAAGGGGAGGTGCGGCTAGAGCCCGTCACCAAAATCCATGTCTAGGACAGGAACAGGTAGGTCAGCCCAGGTGAGGGCCAGGCCGGGGAGAAGCTGCCCATCAGAGGTATCCCTGGAGCAGGGCACAGTAGCAAGAAAGATTTGGTGCCCTAATACCCACCCTGGGTTTCTCTGCCAGAAAACCAGAGGGGAGAGGCATGGGGTACTAGCAAGTCTCCTGCAAAGAAGCCATCTTTTTACCTACACCCTTCAATTCTTCCTCAGATCAGTGTAGCCTGAGGAAGCAACAATGATAATTAAATTATACTATCATATACTAAATGGGAAGTCAACTAGTTAGTTTAATAACCAGTCAAAGCCTCTGAGGCACTCATTTATGTGATTCATGTGATTGTTTGATATCATCTGCAACCAGTTGGTCTTAGTGTTTGGCTCTAGATACTTGAATGTTTAGGGAGACTTTCTAGAATTTCTCTGGGGTGTTATGTCCACTGAATTGTTACAAGAAGTAGATTTGTTTTTCTCAAAATGTTTTTTATGACTTCTGGTGGTAAAAACGTGCATTTAATAATGTAGTGAAATGTCATTAAGAATAATGTTCATTTTTAAAAATAACTAAGTAGCCATTTGTCTTTATTATTGTGGAACTTGAGGATGCTAGCGGCGGGGGGTGGGGGGGCACTGCAGTGACTTCAGATGCTTTTCTCTAGTGAGAAGTGTTATTTTGGTGTTTCTCAAATATCACTGAGTTCCAATCTTCTTTATAGCTTTTTATAAAAGGTATTTTCCAGAACCATTTATACTCACCAGGAATCAAAGCCAAATAAACACTCAGTTGAGTTCATATTTGATTTGAGACTATTATGATGTTTCATTTAAGTAGTTTGGGAAAATATAGACATTTAGTTCCCATTTGATCCCAATCACTCATGCTTTTTCTGTTTTTAAACTTCTGGTTCAGCAACATTAAAGGGACTTAATATTTGGTGTTAGATCACTTCTGATTTAGGGTTCATAATTTGAGGTTCAGTGTCAGGCCTCTTATTAAAATCACATAAAGTTCTGCCCTGACTGGTATGGCTCAGTTCGGTTTGGGCATAGTCCCACTAACCGAAAGGTTGCCGGTTCAATCCCTGGTCAGAGCACATGCCTGGGTAGCGGGCCGGGTCCCTGGTTGGGGGGTGTGTGAGAGACAACCAATTGATGTTTCTTTCCCTCTCTTCCTCCTTCCCTTCTCTCCTCTCTAAAAAGGAAGTAAATAGATAAATAAATTTAAAAAAACACAAGTTCTGTGCATTTTTGAGACAGTAATTGAAGCGAGATGATTACTTCTACTTCCAAACTCAACTTCAGTGGTTATTACTTTTATAAAATTAATCATTTTGTAGAATTGTTAAATGATAAGGTAGCGGCTTATAGGTTGAGGGATGGTGGCCCATCGTCTTTCATTTTATAATAAATCATTTGGGACTTTACAGTGCATTTTTTCCTTTGCATTTCTGATGATGCATGGCATGTGTCCAAAAGAACATTCGAAATTAAAGAAACACAAATCAAAGCAACCAGATGCCATTTTTCACCCATTAGTTTAGCAAAATTGCTTAGGTTTGATAACGTCTGGTGCTGGCGTGGTCTGGAGAAACCGACACTCTCGTGCTTTGTTGGTGTGATAGTGCGTAGCTGCCACTCTTTGGGAGACAATTTGCCAATGTCCGTCAAAATTTTTAATGTCTATTCCTTTGATCTAGGTAGTCATCTATTACCGCATAACAAATTACCACCACACTTAGCATCTTAAACCAATAAAGACTCATTATCTCACACAGTTTCTGGGTTCAGGAACTGCTGGGCGCCGTTCAGACGGGTGGTTCCGGCTCAAGGTCTCTCATGACCTTCCTGTCACACTGCCGACAAGGGCTGCAGCCATCACTCGGCTTCCTAGGGGCTGGAGGATTCATTTCCAAGCTCACTGTTGTGGTTGTTGGGACGCCTTCCCGCCAGCTGCCTGAGTATCTTCATAACATGGGTTTCTGTCTCCCCCAGAATGTAAGAACCGAGAGAGACAGAGTGCACGTGAGAGAATACCCAAGAGGGATGCCACAAGCATTTATAAACTAACCTTGAAAGTGACATACTATTATTTCTGCCCTAGACTCTCGGTCACATAGACCCTAGTACAATGTGAGAGGGGACTACACAGGGTGTGCAAACCTCAAGGCAGAGATTCTTGGGGCCTTCTCAGAGGCTGGCAACCACATGCAACTCTTTTAAAACAAACAAAACCAACCCGAATGACCATCTTGATGCTAAATACATTACAATACCTCATACAATAGAATATGTTGCAGCTGTCAAAGTAAAAGTAAGATCTACATTGCTGACATAAAAACACATTTAAAACACATTATTAAATAAAGAACCATGGTAGAGAGTGCTGTATTCTATATTTTATATATATTTTAAAAACATATAGATGTAATCTGGCATAGCATACTTTTCTAGAATGAAAAACTGTTACCGGTGATTACCTTTCATCTTTTTCTCTTCCTTCCATTTTCCTAATGAGTAAATCTTTTTTATTTTTCGATCTCAGTTTACATTCAACGTGATTCTGTATCAGTTTCAGATGCACAGCACAGCGGTTAGACAATCAGGTACCTTACAAAGTGCTTTCACTGATATTTCAAGTACCCACCTGGCCCCATATGCAGTTATCACGATGCTGTACTGCTGACTACAAGTACTCCCTACACTCTGCTTCTTTAAAACTTAGGATTGGGGCACCGAAGCCTGCACTGGCACTCCTGTTGACCTCCCCTCCTCCATCCCCACCAGCTGGGCCCTCACTGCACAGCACAGGTCTTTGTTTCCCGGGTCCCCGGGGACTGCAGGAATTACTGGGCTATAGCTGTTCCTACCCTGGTCTCAGCATTTCACTGGCAGCCCGTCTTCCTGTTGTGTAGTACACTGGCTGAGTGACAGGTGAAGGCTTCCTGCCTCAGTATCTTCAGCCAGCTGGGCAAGAATTTCTGTTTCAACAAGCTCTGCACGTTCCAAGATGCCCAGCTTACCTGGAATCCTGTGAATCATTAGATTTTTGTCTCCTTTGGGTTTCCTCCCCGCTTCCCAGCCTGTCTAAAACTTCCCTGATTCCCCTGCACCCTCTTGAGGCACTGCCGGCCTGAGTCTGCTTTCTTCTAGAAGCAGCATGTCGCTCTCTAGCCCTGGGGCGAAATGCTTCCATGGGAATTCTGCTCTGATTTATGAAGTTATGCAGTGTATCCGTGGGTCCAGCCAACTTCCGCGCCATACTCTCTTGTCAAATCCTCATTTTTTGACTAAGCGTAAGTAAATCTGCTAGATACCTCCACTGTGCCCCAAATCTGGTTATTTCTTCCATTACGGCATCTCCATGGCTCTCTTTTTTAATTCATTCCACACACGTGTACCTAGCACCTACTTTACGCCAAACACTGTGCTAGGAACTACAAATAGAATCGTGAGCAAAAACCCCATTGCCACTACCCTAATAGATTTTACTATCCAGTGTAAGAGACCGATACTACACAATTAAGCAAATGAATCAATGACTACAGACTCCAATGACTACAGACTCCAATAAATGCTATGAATGAAAAAGCCTGTTGCATATGTAAACAGGGAAACTTGCAAGGCCAATAATGCAGTGCCTCTGTGCAAATTAGAAAAAGCCACCCTTTCTAGGTAGATTAAAAGGCAGCCCATCCACGTGTGTGCAAACCTGTGGGACCGCAGTCTGGCAAGCTGACGAGCCTTTTTTTTCTGGTTCTCACAAGGAATCTCTTTTTCCAGCCAGGTACAGCCTAGTACCAGGGCGTGTGAGTTGGCCAGCAGAACAACCTGCGCCTGCCCCGAACTTGACAGGGAGCCCTTACTGAGAGCACAGCCAGCCCACCCAAACCCCAGGCGCGGGGAGCCTGGCTGCTCTGTGGGACCAGAGAAGGCTGGGACGAGACCTGAAGGACGAATAGGTGTTAATCAGACGGTGGAGGAGGGATGGTGGTGGGAAGGCCATGAAGAGTCTTCCAGACGGAGGAAAACTGCTTCTCTGAGTCCCCAGAGTAGGAGAGAGTCTGGGATATTCCAGACACTGGGACTGGAAAAGGCGACTGCGAGGAAGCGGAGGTTGAGATGAAGCCAGAGCAGCCAGAGACGTCTAGACCGTGAAGGGCGGGATCTCCTTGGACGAGCCAATAGGGCTAGACCGAGGGTGGCCTTGAATGCCAAGCTACGAAATTTCAGCTGGACCACCATTCTTTTATTTATAAGGGTCTGAATTACTCTGCCTACTGTTTTCTTTTTCTTTTTTCTTGTTTTGGTCTATAAATATAATCACTCTTTGTTTATTTAAGTCTGTGTTTATGATCCTACTTTCTTTCCAATTAATAATACATACAAACTTTTTTTTTTTTCTTCCTTCAAAAACTGCAAGTGGGGCCTGAACAGTGTAGCTCGGTTGGTTGGGCGTCAGCCCACAAAACAAAAGGTCGCCAGTTCAGTTTTGATCAGGGCACATACCTGGGTTGTGGGTTCGGTCCCCAGTCAGGGTGCTTATGAGAGGCGGCCGATTGATGTTTCTCACATCGGTGTTTCCCTCCTTTCCCCACCGTCTAAAAATGAATAATCTTTAAAAAAAAAACAAAAAACTGCAATGGAATACCTGCTCTAGGCAAGTCCTTGGGCTTGCTGTTGGGAACATGGTTTCTGAAAACCGCAAGGGGGAAACCTAGGAAGTCAAAAGGAAGCTCTGTTCTCTTCCTTCTGACAAGCGCACATGCGCACACATGCATGGACGCACGCGCGCAGCCACAGGAGCGTCCTCTCCCACATACAATGTGAACAAAATAAAGCCCAGTGTGTTTTTTCTATTTTACTTGGGCAACATTTAAGGTATTTAAAATTTTATCTACCATCCTCTTAATTTAAAAATGTGAACAGGTTAATTGAACGTATTGCATCATTCATGAGAACAATCAAAATGAACATCCTGTTCTCTAGGAAGATGGTGTGGGTGAATAGCACACGAGAATATCAGGAAGGGTTGTTTGATATTCATAACAACCTGAAATGTTGGCCTAGGACATCAGGATGTGTATTTAAACCTGTGTATGAAATACATAAAGTAAGGGAAGGTATCATATATATTAACATTTTACCTTTTTAGTTGTTGCACTTTAAATGTTTTATTCTCTAAGTTTCTGTTAATAACATTGCATTCTCCACCTATTCTCTGCCTGTGGGATATCTCTGTGGGCTTCTTTTTGTTTGATTGGTTTTGTGATGTGTGAAAATTCAGGTGCAGAGCCGCAGAGAAGGTCCCGACAACCCGGCGGTCTGGGACGTTCCTGGCAGGTGTTTGTTCTCCCGCGTCACTTTTCTTTTCCAATGAAAAATTTATCAATAAAGTCCCCACATTACTAAATTTTCTACTTATTTTTATGTATTCATATAGTATAATTTTAGATAATATACTTCACTAAAAACACCTAATCATTTATAGAAGTGCCTCACTAACTAAGGTTAAAAGATGAAATGGAGTAGCTGATTGGAGGTGTTAATGGATGTTTTTCCTTAAGGCAACAGTAACTATTGTATGTTGTGGTGTAAAAATAAATAGTATAAAAAACGTCTAAACATTAATTAACTATGAAGGAAATCTTATTGTCCCAGATCAGACTGTAAGGTCTGTTAATGTCCATTTTAAAGATCTTTTGGAAAGAAAGTAGATTAATTCGTTTTAATTTTGTGGACTACTCAATATTTTTCATCCAAGTATTTAATGGCAAATTACAATGCTGCCTTTTTTTAAATTTACTGAATTTTAAAATTTATTTAAATTTAGCATATTTGCTAAATCTCTCTTAGCCACCTTCTTAATTTACCCTGACAAGGCCAGCGATCAGGCATTGTGGCAGGATGATCTGGCATTCTGAAGTAGTTAAGCCTCTTCTAGTTTTATAAATATGGACTTACTGGGCTTAACACATAACTGGCTGTCGAGTGCCTGAGATAGTTAAGTTAGTGATATGATGAAAAAAATCTATTTTAAGTAGAGTTTTTCCAACTTTATTGAGGTATAATTAACAAAATTGCATATATTTAGGGTGTACAGTGTGATTTAATATATGTATACATGGTGAAATAATTACCAAAATAAGTTAATCAATACATCCATCACCTCATATAGTTACTTTTTTATTTATAGTAAGAGCACTTGAGATCTCTCTTAGTAAATTTCAAGTGTACAATTCAGTAAGTGCTATCAACTCTAACCACCATACTGTACATTAGAACCACAGAACGTATTCATCTTACAACTGAATATTTGTACTCTTTGACCAGCAGCTCATTTCCCCTACTCTCTCCCCAAGCCCCTCCCCACAAAAAAACATCTTCTGATAACAAAATAGTTTTGCACAGGGTAGCTGTGAAAAATTTTAAAAGAGCAGTGAAAAGAAACTTGCTGTCTTGAATGTTAAAATATGTAATGAAGCTATCATAATTAAAAGTATATTGCAGGTATAGAAATCAATGGAACAGAATAAATAACCAGAAATTCACACACACACACACACACGCATTTATGATCATTGGAACACAACAAACCAATGAGGGAAGAAAATACTGAAATAAGCTCCAGAGAACTAGAGAATTACGTGGTTTCTTAATTTTTTTTAAATTGCTAAATTTCAGGTATGTGAATTTTAGGTATGTGGTCCCAGCAACCAGAGCTGCCTGGTTGCCGGGACCTTCTCTGCTGCTCCGCACCTCAATAAAAATAGGTGAATATTTAACCAATACTGTGATGGGGAAGGATTTTGAAATATAAAAGCAGTGGATGAGACCGCAAGGGAAAGAATCACTTTATTTCATCATGTTTCAGCGGAGAGAATTATGAGTGTGAAGAACTAAACCAAGTCAAAGTACCACAAATGAATGGAGGGCGTGCTGGGGAGGGGGCCTGGATTGATGCAAGGGCAGAGACTGTGATTGGACTGGTCTCCCTTAGGCCGACACAGAGAAGTGACTCTAGATGCTGAAAGGACCAGGAATCTGAGCACTAGATCGGAGCCCAGTTACACAGCCTGTGTTTGCTCCCTCCCGGTCAGCTGCCCCGCCCTGGACCAATCAGCCTTGGTTGGTAGGAGAAAAGACCCATTGCCTGCTCTGGGCAGGAGCAAATTCTCTAAGAAAAGCATATGAATTGGGTAGAAAGGGGCTCTGGGCCGGGCAGAAATGACTCATGCCCAGCGTACACAAATCTGAAACTCTTTAGATCAAAAAGTACAGTAAACACTTACCAGATAAACACCACCCTGTAAAAAAATATTTGCAACAAATATTACAGAAAAAAAGATTTAGCAGCTTTAACATAGAAAGTGTTTTTGTCAGACAATAAGGATATTCCTAACAATCTAGTTGTTTCAATGGGCCAAGGAGATGAAATAGACAATTTACCAAAAAAGAAAGGAAAAGAATATACCTGGAAGGGGGCGAAGATTAACCTTATTAGTATCAAAAAAAAGATTTAAGAAAATACTGAGATAAATTTTTTTTGTCAAGCAAATAGACAGCATTTTGTGCCTTTGTGTGTGTGTGTGTTTTTAAAGTTGTGCTGTATTCTGGCAAAGGTAGAGTGGGTCAGACACTCATATCTTTCTGCCGAGGGTATAAATTGTTATAGCCTTTCTGGATGAAAATATTTCGAGCCATGAAAGTGCTCGTGGTCAAACTGATCAAATCATTCTTACTCTAAGAAGAATGAAGTCCAAAATATATGTAAAAATAGGCATTACAGCTTTGTTTGTTATGGTGGAAATCTGGAAATAACCTAAATCCCTGATTTTACCCCAAGAGAGCATAAGCCATTAAAATCATTTATTCAGAGAATGTTTAATTGCAAAATACCAAGCATGTAGATAAACAGCAGAGAGAAAGAAAAAAAAAGAGAAACAAAGAGATATAAAACTAATATAGTAGCCCTGGCTGGTGTAGGTCAGCAGATTGACCATTGGCCTGCGAACCAAAAGGCCACCGGTTCGATTCCCCAGTCAGGGCACATGCCTGGGATGTGGGCCAGGTCCCCAGTAGGGGGTGCATGAGAGGCAGCCACACGTTGATGTTTCTCTCCCTTTCTTTCTTTCTCCCTCCCTTCCCTCTGTCTAAAAATTAAATAAGTATAAATAAATAAAACTAATATAGGAAATATTCCCAGTTGGAAATAGCACTCAGTAGGATAACAAGCAATTTATTTTATGCTATGATGATATCACTTAAGTTATCAGGAAAAAAAAACAACAACAACAACATAACATGGTATTGATATCACAGTGAAATAGACATTTTTATCATTTGACCTACAGAAGGGACACACCTGCTCTGGAGACAAGTCATGTCCATATATTCCTGGCACATTGGTTAAAAATACATAAATTAGAGAATGTATCTCTAGAGGTCTTGGTCCACGCGCGGTACCCAGAAGAGATGCCCAGTAAATGTGCATTGTACGCGTGAATCCCAAATCTCTGTACCCGTAACGAGGGCCCCGAGGCCTGCTAGGTGTATCTCCTTGACTCTTAATGCGACCTGGTGCAGCGTCTCACAGGCTCCAGGATGCGGGAAGGTGCCCTTCTATTGTTTTGGGTTAGGAAAAAATAGCTTTAAACTCTGATTAGTAAGTTCAAGGAAAACAAACTAATTCCATTTTTTCTTGAGAATGACTACTGGATTTCCATTAATAATCCTAGGTTCAGAAGTTATTTCACCGGCTGTTCTTAATTTTTTTTTTAAACTCCTTTAGAATTCACATAAATCACATTGTACTATTTATTCTTAAATCCAAAAATGTCAATATCTGCTTACTCTTTGCCCTGCTCTGTACTCCACACTTTAAATGCATTATTTTATCTTCAGAATCATATGGTTATAGTTTTTACTCCAATTTTACACAAATAGAGGCTTCTAAGTTAAGCTTAAAAGCGATGGCTTTGAACCCATCTGTTAACTGGGTTATAGTGCCCTCATTCATTGACTCATCCATTCATTCAATGAATAAAACAAACATCAATATGAGGAATGTAGCAAAGATTTGTAAACCATAGTTTATGGCCACTTCCTTTGACGTATAATTTATAAAATAAACTCTAAATACAAGAAAATTATGAACAGTTCCTTAAAAATTCCTTGTAAGTTAAATTGGATTCTTTGAATTCGATGGTTGGAAGATTCTTGAGAATAGAAACAAAAATTGAAACTTTTTATGTTTTTACTGTAAAGTTCAAAAGTGTAGTGCGTGCCTGCAGGTGTCTAACAACAGCATAAACGCTTCTCTAATTCCAGAGACCTTGACCTCCCTAGGTAAATAGCAGTCTTCTCTACCGCCCCCGCCCCCCATTACCCTGCTCTATTTTCTTCTTATTGATTCTCGCTACTTGACTTGATACTACTTATGTTTGCTCATTTTTATTGCCCTTAGACTTCAGTAAAATGAAAGCTCCGTTAGGGCACCAGCTTTTATCTTTGCCCCCTGCTCAGCCCCTAGAAGATTGCTTGGCACCTAGCTAGCCCCCAGTTCCATTTATGTGGAATGAGTGAATGAACAGATGAATGAATGAATCTTTCTCCCTCTATCTGCTGTGTTGGGGCAGACTCCTCCTCTCCTATTTGAGGTTCCTGAGCTATTCCTGGGATTTCAAGGAGATACCCGATAGGTGACTTCGAACAGAGTCCCAACACTACCAGGTGGCGCCACTCTCCCGCCATCCCTCACCCACCCTGCCTGGCTTCCCGTGGGATCTTCTGCTGGACTCCCAGACCCAAGGAGCCATCAGTGCACCGATGCAGCCCCTCAGGATCCAAGCCGAGGCACCAGTGTCCACAAACAGATGCTGCTTCTTTCCTTAAGGAAAAATTCTCGCCGAGTCCACCATTCTGTGGCACGGCGTTACCGGTCTTCTCTGCTTATGTGGAATGTGCACACACTCACATGCACACACTCGATGCACACTCACCTGCATGCCGCACACACGCAGACATGCATACCCACCGACAAACACACTTGTTACGTTCCTGTCCCAGAGCTGGGCCAGAGCTACCTTATGCTCCCAAGTTCTTCTAAGGTTTTTGGTAAAACTTCCCTTTATTTACCTCCCCGGTCTGGAGTGTGATCAGAGGGAGCGTGTTGGGGGAGGGCTGGGAGGCTTGACTGAATCGGAAGCCCCGATGAGGAAGTATCCCACACAGCTCCCCTTGGACACTGGGGCTTTCTTCTGACTTAGCTGACAGGCCTCTGGCAGGACAGACAATTTCCCTGGAGGCAACGTGGTGCCCTGTACACACTGTCACTGTGGGAGCAGCCCACCGGCCCCCAGGTTCCCTGGACCCAGTGGACCCCTGGTGTGAACTCACTTTAGCGCCAGGTGGGGCGGCTGTTGGGGAGAGATAAAGCTTTGCTGCTTCCTCTTGGCTTTGTTTCGGACTGTATTCTAGAAAGATATGTAAGAAACGGTATCCTAATTAGTAATTGCTCACTGCTCTCCCTCAACCCCCCAGACACACACCCACAGATGTGTATGTACACACACTCACAGGCACAGACATGCTTGTGCAAGACACTCATGCGAGACACACAGACACACATGCACAGCCGCACAGGCACACACACACACAGACAGACAGCCTGACGCACACTCAGAGGCCTCCACGGTGTTCACCACACTCTGCACTCTCGTGGGGCTTTATCTGGCTTCTGTGGACAAACAGCCAAGGCTGTGAGAGCTGGCTGCAGCCGGGGCAGCCTTCAAGTCCCCCAACTTGAGAAAAGGAGCCTGCAGTGCCTGTTGACATCCACAGCTTTGCACGTCAACCAAACATGCAAACCCTGTTCTTCGGTCCCAAGCAGAGAGACACGGGCCTCTGCTGGTGACAGGAGGCTTTGTTCAAAGAAGGCCGCTGTCTCTCATGGGTCTTCCAGGGGCCAGGCCACTCAAAGAAAGAGTCAGGACGACCCCTATTTATTTAAAATCACAGCAGGAAAGGAATCTCCCACCATCACTACCAGCTGTGACCGGGGCTGATTATTGTTTCAGGTTGGCATACTCATGGGATCCTTTTAACCAGAGAAAAAAGCCACTAAGTTTTATTTTGGAACAATTCTGTGTGTTGGGAACGAGGGATGGGAGGGAAAACAGGACCTGCCCTTACAAAGGTGATACCTGCACAGTGACAGGGCCCCAGGGGACCAGGCCAAGGGGGGAACCATACTCCTCAGTTAAAAAGGTGACCTGACTCTTCAGGACGATGGCTATAATTTTAGAAAGGGAAAGACGAATGGAAGGTCGTGTTGGCTCAGACAATCTCTTCTATTTTTTCGTCCAACTGAGTCATTCCATGATAAAAGTAGCCCCGGGCATCACAAGGCTTACTAACCTTTGTGTCATTTCCCCTCCCACTCTGTTCCCCGATTGCTCGTTGTGGGGTTTTTTCCTATCAGTTTTTTTTCTTGCTTTGAACAGTAAAGGGTTTCTCCTCATTGGTAAACATTACATCCACTTAAGGCCGTTCGCTGATTTATCCGCAGACCTGGGAGCTGCCGTCGACTGCCAGGTCTGCCGATCCAACTGGAATTTTTGACCATCCGCCTTAGCCTCCCGACTCTCACAAACATCAACGTGGGGGACAGGAATTGATCCATCATTGTTCTTCGAGTGTTGAGTTAGCCTGAGAGGCTCAGTTTGAAACATCCTTCCCTTCAAGTTTTAGTTTCTACTTAGGAAACATTTACATTGATTTTGGTGCTCTTTGATTATACATTAGTTTGGTTTCTTTAAAAAGTAATTTCATTTTAACGCAATAAAAAACATCACCGATGGCTTTGCGGTGCTACCACCGAATGTAGCTGAAGGAGCCTCAGTCCTCGGTGAGGCCACTGGGATTTGGGCACAGCTGTTGAGATGTGAAGTGGGACATTTCAGAGGGACGTCACCAGCACGCAGCTGTCCGGTCAGAACGCATACCCAGGTTGGGGGTTTGATCCTCTGTCCACATCGATGCTTCTCTCTCTCCCTTCCCCAATCCCTTCCCCTCTCTCTAAAAGCAATGAAAATATGCCCTCGGATGAGGATAAAGAAAATAAAAATAAAGAAAAGGCAAATCAGAATATTTTTAACAAAATTCAGATTTTTTTCAAGTATTGTAGTGTCCTCCTTTCCTGGAAAATCTGTAATTAACTAAGAGTTGTTGTTTAGGTATCTTCTGTGCGTATGAAGGACCACCTGTGTGGGGTGACCAGTTTCCTCCCTGCCATCAACCCCAGATCAGTAAGCCATGAGTCCCCAGAAGCAGGGTTCCCAGAATCCTCGAGTGGAAGAGACATGACGCAGGCCTGGCTCCCCACCTCATGACAAGGCAATCCCTGGCCAAGATGTTCCTGTGAGATGAATTCTCCCCTTCACCTTGAATGAGCCTTTGATTATAGATTAATAAGATGGTGACTAATGGCAGCTCTTAAATTAGGGCCTATTATAATGGACAGATAGGAATTCTTCTTAATTAGTGTGTCAGTTCTCTAGATGTAAACATTGTTCTCTGATGTGCTTAAAGGCCTTTTGAAGACTATTTTCTTAATTCTGTTAAGCATCCCCTAAGCATTCTTATGTGCAATCTGTTTGCGTTCTCCATGAGGGATTTTTTGCTAAGTAGGTATCATTTCTAGCCCTTGTAGAACAATCCAGTTTTAGTGGCGAGCATCTTGACAAGGTCATTTACCCTGTTTAGAATAAGTTGGCATGGCAGGGGGCTGCCTAGCCCACGGCAAATCTCCCAGTGCCCAGAACCAGAAGTATTTCCAAGTATTTGGGAGCTGCTTCCATCCCTCATCCCTCTGCCTCCTCAGAGACACAGGAGCATGCCCCCCGCTCCAGTGTCCGGCCGCAGGGGTGGGGAGTGGAGAAAATTCCTGCTACACCTTGCCGTACGCCCTTGGGCAGGGCTACTGGCGCCGCACCTGATGTAATTAAGTAGATGTCGCCTGGGCGACAGCATACGTTTTGTGACAAGATGAAGCCCAAATTTGGCATTTTAAGATCAATAGGTGTGAACTAAAGGGCATAATCAGTTCACTTGCCTTAGCCCCAATACCACAAACTGTTCTCTCTCCTAAATCCTTGAAACTGGTCCCTGAAAAGTCACTTTTGGTTCTAAAAGTCTGTGGCGTTGCCTACTGAATGAATGGATGTATTTTTAGGATGTCTTTAAATATAAATAACACTTTGGTTTTTTTCCCCCTAGTTTTTTAAAAAATCATCTCATTTACACCCACCAAAAGGCTTTTAGGATTTTCTTTTTTTAGCCTGCATCCCAGAATAGTAGTTTCCAAGTTGCCAGCTGAAGAAGGACCTATGTGTTGTGTGTGCCACTGAAAGCTATTTCCAAGCACAAACTAAGTGGTTTTTAAGAACAAGTACATGGAGCAATTTGCGTGGTTTTGTGTGTAGCAGGGAAAACCACTTCACCTCAGTACTCTGAAAGCTGTCAGGTCTTCTAATCATAAGCAATAATGATCTTGGACTTGAGAACTGGAAGGAAAAAACAAATCACATTTGACTTACTAATTTTCAAGCAGGTAAATGGTTCTTTCAGCAAAACGGCGTTAGGTTGTTCACCTCCACTTTGAAGCCACAGTTACCAAGAGTAATAGCTCTTCCTGGATTACAGAGGAATATACCCGAAAGCTTGCATAAACTCCGCAGCCTAATTTATTCTAACTCACACTTCTGTCTGTGCAGTTTGTCCATCAACAAGTGTTTGCCGCATCCCTTTTGCCTCGACTACTATTGCACTCTCCTAAAACACCAGAGCGGCGCCTACAGCGCGGGGCCTCCTGCTTGAAGTCCTTCAGTCCCTGGGGAGAAGCGGCGTGTGAGTGGTGAGGGAATGAGCAAGGTCACACAGCCATGTCTTGGTAAATTGTCATTCTCCACACGGCACCTTTCAGCGAACACACTCGCTCCTTTTGAGAAGCAAGTGTTCAAGTCCTGCAGATGTGTAAGAGCTGGGCTTAATTAATAGATAATCTTCATTCGAAAACATTTTCAGTACTCCCAAAACTGTTTTGCGCAGTACGCACAATTCTAGAACGAATAACTGTTTGAATTTTTGGTTTTTCAGTTACAGTTGACTTTCAAATTATATTAGTTTCAGGTGCACAGCATAGTGGTTAGATATGTACATTTCGAACGAAGCGATCCCCCAGCTAAGTCAAGTACCCACCTGACACCATACATAGTTACTACAATACTATTGGCTGTATTCCCTATGCTGTACTTTTCATCCCCGTGACGATTAAGTAACTGCCAATGTGTGTTTCTTTATCCCCTCACCACTTTCACCCAGTTCGCCAACCCCCCCTTCCATCTGGCAACCGTCAGTTTGTAGAACCAATAATTTTTAGACCCCTATTGAAAGTTCAGAGAAGGATGTATATTCACATACATTTACAGATGGACACGTGTCGTTTCCTGGTTATGTGGCCTTTGGAGTTGGGTCTGCACGCCACTTGGCCTTTTCTGTGTCAGCGACATCACGTTTTCTATTTTAAACTGAGCCTGTGTGGCCAAATGCAGCATAAGCGCCGCTGTCGTGCTTTCCAGCCTTCCTAATCCCATGTATTTACTGCATCATGATTTATTAGCATGTACTTAGGTAATTTAGCTTAATTGTGGAGCAGCGGAGTCAGAGCTAAGATTTCCGGATTGCTAATGTTTTGGTTGCACTAACTGGGTTTTGTCTTCCTTTAGCTCGCAGATTCTATTAACTGCCCCAAGACACAGCCTTTACCCATCAATAATCCTCTAGAGACAGAGACACCTTCTTTGGGTCTAACACCTCCATTTCATTATCTTTTAATTGAGTTCTCCGACGACGTGCGAGTGGGAAAGAAAATAATGGGTGATTAATGGCTCTACATGACTAAGAACTGACTGCACATGCAATGAATATAACTTCTTATAAAATTTCTTCTGCGGTGTTGTGTTGACTAACAGTTACCAGGCTGAGGTTAAACGGGTTTTAATTAAAAATTACAAGTTCACCCCACCCCAAAGAATGACTGCGTGAAAATCCGAACACGAAGTGAACGCAACCAAGCCCCTAACATTGTTCAATAGCGCCCCCTAGCATACATAGTTTCAGGCTATGAGACTAGCAAGCAAATTCTCATTGTCATTTTCTCTCAAAAAAAAAAAGCATGTTTTTTATATGAATAGTTATACTGGCATGTTCTTCACATGGTTCCTGACTTGAATGCCTGGAGGTAGCTATAAACCGAGGATAGCGTAATATAGTAGAGTAGTTTCCTGGACAAATATTTTCAAAATGACTTAACTCCAACTCTGTCTTCTATTCTTCTGGTTGGTGTAAGATTTTTGTTTTCTTTCGGACTCAGTCACGTAGGAAAGAGAAACGAGCAGAGCTGGCGGGGCGGGGGTGGGGGTTCCTAAAATAGATGGTGGAAATCCGCAAGGTAGACGTGGTACCTTGGACCGCCCTTGGGCCGTGTGAAGAGCACAGCCCCCGGAGCCAGGCTCTCTGGGCTCTGGGTCCTAATGTCCTCCTCTGTAACACGGGTTAATAGTAACAGTACCTGTCTCACAGGGGTGCTGCAGTGAACACGCACAAACCACATGGCGAATGCTCAGTGACGATCGACAGACGTCGTTACCGTTATTTCACCGCGGATGCTTGCATATGTGGTCGTGACTTACGGTTTGCGCTTTGACCTCAGAAAGACACGGGTTCAAACCTTCAGGGAAACCTTGGGCAAACTGCTGAAACTCGGTTCCCTCAGCTCCGAATGGCGATAACAGTAACAACCACTGCATACAGTTGTAGAGTTAGACCATGTACACCAAATGCCTAGATTAGATTAGGTGGGACCCGTAGAATGTAGATGTTACCCTCTATTTCCTCCTGAAATGCCAGGAAAACAATAGTTAAAGAACTCTGTGGAATAATAATAATCCTCTAAGACTGAGAGAACAGAATACAACATAACATTCTGTGAGATGGAAACAGATAGAGTGGGAACTGACTTAGCAAACTCAAGAAAGCCAATTACACCGTAAAATGAACAGAAGGCTCAGAAATTACTAGCTCCAGATATCTCTGGAAATGGAGGTGAAAGTGGGCTGGAAATGAGAGGATTCACTGCAAGGCGGTATAAATAGCAGAGGCGAGGATGCCACACTGAAACCAGGGCTTTCAAGTGGAAGTCTACATTCTGAAGGCCAAGATCCTTGGTTGTTCCCCGTCTGTCTCCAAGGATGCTGACAAGGCAGCCTGGACTCCCAAGACATGATGAGAGGCACCTTCTCTGTGGTCCCTACCAGCCCAAGTAAATAGACCCAAGCACACTGCCCTTGGAAGGTATATAACTAAACAGCCCTGTCACATCCCTGAGGCCCACAGTCTACACACCCGGCCTGTGCGCCCAGTCCACTGTCTAATGTCCCATGCTTAACCAGGACAGACAGCAAGGGAGCCCGGACCTGGGTCTCCTGACGGCAGATCACAGTGGTGTAGACAGTGAGGCATATGATCTGATCATCTGTAAGGCCTCCTAGGCATGTTTGTTTATGTTTTAGGATTCGTTCCTTGCTTCCTTCCTAGAATGTTCCAAGAACACCCTGGATTGCTCCTGAGGCGTACCTCGCACAGAGCCAGCGCTCGGTAACCGTTAGCTGATGTCGTTACTCATTCGGCCATCACAGGCCGGGACGAGTCACCCTCTATGCGTTTCTCCCCCCACCCCCCACTGGCACACAGTTCAGAATCTGAAGGTGAGCTTTGAACATTCAGCTGCTTTGGGAACTCTACCACCCCTGGGAGTTCCACAGTAGAGAAAAAGGAGGTTGGATTAAAGAACAGGTGCTCAGTTCTGCCACCAACAATAGGACCTTCATCGAGTCCTTTAATCCCTATAAACAGTAGTCACCAGGAATATAAAATGCAGGGACTAGACTCTGCCATCTTTAAAGGTGCCTTCCTTGCTCCCAATTACCCATGATGTCAGGACAAAATACATTTCAGGACAGGTCTCTGAGGTTGACCTGGTTACTTTTCAGAAGTGTGTATGTATATACTACTCATCATAAACTTATCGTTAGTAATAAATAGCAGTAATACATCATGAAGATAAGGGATAATAATGTCAAAGAACTACTGAGTATCTACTCTCTTCCAGATGCTGCATTATTTTATTTAATCGCATGTAACAGGATAATAGGGCTTTATGAGAGACATTCCATTGGCCTTTTTTGCAGAGTTCTCAAAGTCCAAGGGCATTTAAAAGCTTCTGAATGTGTGAAATTATATATTGTTAAAAATTCTTGCATTTCTCAGCCTTGATGGGATGAGTAGTTTTTCTCAGTGTATCCAAACCTGCAGGTCACTGTTGTCCAGTGGATTGTGTGACATGCCAGTTGTCCCTTGAGACCGAAGACTATTATCAACTTACAAGTAAACATTTTAACAAATCTTTGTATGCAAATCTGTTTTCTGTTGGTCTTGAAATATATAAAATAAAGAGAAACCATAAAATAATAGATTAGATGAAGCAAACAAGAAAATCTTTTAAAAGAGGCTTGGGGGAGACTAGAGGGGAGAGATCCCTCCAGCCTTTGCTGTGCATATATTTTTTAAAATTGGGTAAAATATGTATAATATAAAATTTACCATTTTAACACTTTTTTATTTTTTAAGATTTTATTTATTTATTTTCAGAGAGAGGAGAAGGGGGAGAAGGAGAGAAACATTAACACATGAGAGATGCATCAATCTGTTGCCTCTCACATGCTCCCAGCTGGGGACCTGGCCCGCAACCCAGGCATGTGCCCTGACTGGGCATCGAACCGGTGACCTTTGGGTTCACAGGCCGGCACTCAATCCACCGAACCACACTAGCCAGGGCCATTTTAAACTTTTTAAGAGTGGACAGTCCTGTGGTATTAAGCATATTCTCATTGTTGGGCAACCATCACCACCACCCATCTCCAGAACTTTATGCACCTTGCAAAACTGAAACTCTGTACCCATGAAACACTAACCCCCCCGCCCCATTCTCCCCTCCCTGCCTCCTGGCAGCAGCCATTCTGCTTTCTGTCTATGGATTTGACTACGCCAGGTTGCTGTGTATTATGTAGAAGGCCCTGTATGACATGATCAGAATTATGAGAGAGACAGTTGACACATATTAGTGACAGCTACAATAAAAGCACCATTCCCTCTTCCCTTTGGTCCCCTTGTCCTTGTGCCCCAGCTCCCAAGTTTGTTCCTAAAATCCTTCTGCCCATGTGGCACCCAGCTCCATATTCTGGGCGAGGTTAATGCTGTCATACAGTGTAGCACCCCGGCAAAGGGTGACAAATGTCCATTCATTCCTTCCTCGAGTCCATATTATGGAGCACCCACCCCTGTCACCAAAGGCATGCACAGAGAGATTAGACACTATCTGTGTCCAGAAGGGGCTTGCATTCTATCAGGTCAAAGGATTTAAAACAACCCATAGTAAGAAGAGACGGATGTGTTGTTAAGCCAAGACGCTATGACAAGCCTTTTCCCCAGAACAGCAGGGAGAAAGGTTCTCCCAGGAAGATGAGGGTGTCAACGTGGTGTTTTCTTTTACCTTTCTTCGCAAAGCTGGTGAAGCCCGCCACGCTCTCTGGGCTCGCTTCTGCAGCTTTGGCTCCTCCTTTCCGGTGGATTTCGAGTTGTTTGGGTGATATGGGGGCAGTGGAGCCAGTGGCAGCTAACTAACTTGGACAAGGAAGCAGTAGTTCTCACTGCCACCTCTCTCTCGCTCCCACCCTCCGCTGGCATTAGAGGGAAGTGTGAGAATTTCCTAGAGCGGGGGTCAAAGTCTTGTTGGACACGGTTTAGATAAATTCTGTTATTTGCCTCGCATGTTGTTGGAGGCTGAACTTTTCTCTTCAGAAGGTGAAACGGGGAAACACTAATTCATTTTCAGGTTACAATGTTTCTTTCAAAGAAAACTCCCAGATAGACAACTGCCTGATTTAGAAAGGAAAATACAAGACGTAGTGATGGTAGAAGGTGGGCATGGCCAGGTAGTGCTTTTTTTGGAGATTGGGGTGGGGGCAGGGGTGACAGACAATGAGCTAGGGATGGAAAAGGGTCTCCCTGCCTGTCATCAGTGCAGGAAGAGGCCACTGTACTGTGGAGAGGACCATGGCACCGAGGTTTGTCCTAGGACCTGAGCCTTGGAAGCCAAGAACTGAGGCCCCTTTGACCCAATTTTCAAAAAGCAGCATGATGGCACTCCAACCCGGTCCATCAGAAACACTCCACTGGATTATAGTTTCTTCCTGACCATATGTAAATGGTATTTATTGGAGGAGAAAGCTCCCACTTAATTAGGTAAGGCCACCCTACATGGTCACGAAACCTGTCTCGAGCACAGAACAAGGACTCAGGTAAAGATGGCAAGCAAATTAAAAATGAAATCACTTATATATAATTATATTCAGTGCTGGTAAATCACCTCTCTTGGGGAGTGGGGGCGGGAAGGAGGGGACTGATTTAAACTGTTTACCAATTGCCATAATGTAAATACTCTCACAGAGGCTGATTTCAAACTACCAGCAGCTGGCTTTCAAAATTCCTAAATATTTAACAGTTTTCCATGAGAAGAGGCAGCTCCCTTGGCGCACCCCTCCCCTCCCCACCCCGCCCCACCCCACCGCCACTGGATGTATGTATTATCTGGGCAGCAACAATAACCTTTCCTAAAAATTTAAATTTGAGTGGCTGCCAGAGAAGGGGAGTGGGAGTAGGCGAAATGGGTGAAGGGAGCCAAAAGGCACGAACTTCTAGTTGTAAAATAAGTAAGTCCTGGGGATGTAATGTACAGCATGGTGACAGTAGCTAATACCGCTGTACTGCACATTTGAAAGTTGCTGAAAGGGTAGCCCTTACAAGTTCTCATCACAGGAAACAAAATTTATGTATAGTGACAGATATTAACTCGACTTTTTATGGTGATTATTTCACAATGTGTATAAATATTGAATCACTGCGTCGTACACCTGAAACTAATATACTATGTCAGAAAATGTTTAAATTGAAATGCCTTTGGAGAGGCTCTCACTGGTGACGGCTCTTACCAAGCGTACCCACTCCCTCGATTCCCTGTTGTTTACTCAAGAGTCTGTATCCCTTCCCATGGCTTGTCTGGCCTCGGCGGGCTTTGGTCCGGGAGGTGCAGGTGCTGCTTTTCAGCGATGGCTATGGGGGGAGTCCCAGGGGTCTGCCTGCCTTTTTATCATTGCGTGTCCTTCCCAGGCCCTCGTCTCATCTTTAGGTGTGGAAACATAAAGGGGTAGTTTAAAATTGCCTGGGCTGCCCTTACTCCCACCCTCTGTAATTCATGCAGATTTGGCTTTTTTAAGAATGCAGAATAGTTACTGAAACAGGTACAAGCGCAGAGGTCCTAATCCTCCTGGCCAGTAACTCTCTGACCTTCGGCAACTTGCAAAATATCTCAGAGCCTGGGGTCCTGAAGGGTTTCCTTAACGTTCTCCTCTGTGAGCGCTCGCCTCCTATAGCTGTCGTGGGGAGAATAGGATTAACAGTTAATAACAACAACAACAACGATAATAATTGCCAACACCTACTGTGCTCTTATCACATGGAGGGGGCCTTGCTTGGCATTTGCTCTGAACTGACACAGTGCCCGGCCGTGGGGTCTGCCACCTGGGAGGGCACTGTCAGTGGCAGCAATTATTTTCATTGTTGCCATTGGTTTTGTAATTACAAGAGACCGTAAGTGACAAGGAATCAAAAGCTCTGTTTCTCTCCTGTCTGATTATCACAGGCGCTTCAGTGAAATATGTACAAATGGTCTGACGTAAGACACAAATTAAATATGATTATATCTGTACTCCAGGAGTTTACCTTCTATAACAATAACCATGAGAGCGAGGGTGGGAGTGGGGAGAAACAGCAGGGCATGTAGGCGAATATACCAGCAAAATACACGTTGTTTTTGTTTGGCTTTGGGTTTGTTCGTGGTTGGTTTGTTGGTTTGTTTGTTTGCCCTTAGCATGTTTTCCACCAAATGACTTGCACAACAGATGTGGCATTCATGTTTGTGAGATTTTTTTTTACTTCAGTATCCCACTTGGAAAATGGGATAAAGTTTCTACTGGTTCTATTAGGTTTTAGCAGGAAGCTTTGGATTTTGTTAAAACATATCCTTTAAGTCATCTACACATGGTCAGAGTTTCCACTATGGTATATGCCAGAATATGAGCAGGGTTTGTTTTGTTTTTAATTCAGAAAAGTAGATGCAACCTTGTGTTTGAGTCACATGATGTAGGACACTCTTGTTATTTTGAGGAGAAAGCTTTGGGGAAACAGATCAGTCTAAAACACTGACTTTAGATGCCGATAGAGGTCTTCTGATAAAATCAGTTCTATTGCTAAATGAGAAAAAAATTCTAATTTAGTTAT
This sequence comes from Mormoops blainvillei, assembly GCA_004026545.1. Classification (NCBI taxonomy): domain Eukaryota; kingdom Metazoa; phylum Chordata; class Mammalia; order Chiroptera; family Mormoopidae; genus Mormoops; species Mormoops blainvillei. Next base: position 46,185 of record PVJD01005298.1, on the reverse strand, counting down.
TATTTCTGTGAGTCATCATATGCAGCCTTTGAAAAGTTGCTTTGAAATAATAATAATACAGTAAATGGTGCACAATGGGGAGACCATTACCACTAAATGGGTATTTGTAGCTTGAAATCAAATTTCCAAGACAGCAAACATACAACAAATCAAACTGCATTTTATTTCAAGCAAATCAGAAGTGGCGATGCAAATACTAAAAGACTCAAAAGGTGCATGACTTGGATGGTGAAAACACAGATGTCAGATGCACCTGGAAAGTTTAAATTGTTTCATGAACTGTGAGTGTGGAAAGGCTATTATTTCTAAATTAATATGATTTTCATGCCCTCTGTGGTTTTAAATATGTGTAGCTGAATTAATAAACTGTATATAAGAAGTAGTCACTTGATAGTTTTCCACCGCATCCCTAAAGGATTATATATTTAAGCTTGGCAAGACACATCTCTGTGGCTCCTGTCTTTGAAGAATGGGAATCACGCCTGTATGGTTCATTAAAGCTCTTAAACATGTACTTTAACATATTTTTCTCTCATCGCCAGTTCCACTTTTTTTTTCTTTTTTTTTTTTTTTTTTTGGCCTTTTACTCAGGAAAAGATTTTCACTTAAGCGGAGAGGCAAAGAATGAGGGAACAAGCAAACTGTCTCTTGAGACTTATTTGCCTTGCAGGATGTAGAGAGAGAAGAATGGAGAACGTGAGGTCAGACATTCAGAAAGCACTTTTACCTCAGGCATGCTTGGTAAACCAAGGCTTATCGTATCATTCATAAACCCCTAATGTGAAAGCCTCCTAATAAAAACAACATGAGAGAGATGAGAAATGACAGACATTTGTTCTCACCTTTTCTCCCCAGCTTGGGGTGAGGCTGCTCGGGGGCCCAGTCCCATCCTGGCCCCACATCACCAGTAAGAGCTCACCTCACATGTATTATGGGAACGTGCACAAATCTGAGGGGACATGGGGAGAAATAAATGTGGAAAAGCATGGGAGCTTTTCTGGAAAGCTCCTAAAAAACTGAGCAGGTAAGCAAATAGAGACATTTGTGGTTATACAAACCCCTTGAAGAATTTCAGGGTCATTTCTGTTTGCAAAGTTTTGTTTCGTGTTTTTATTTCAGACCTTACTAACAGGTGCCTGCAGTTTGTTGACTTTTTTGAAAAAATCAAGTTGTAAACTTTTATTACAAATTAAAAAGGAGGTTCTTAAAAATCTCAACTTGACCAGATGTGAAACAATTTTAAAACCTTTAAAGGTGTATTGAGAAAAACCAGACTTATTAAAAAAAAACAAACATGTTTGTCATTACCAAAAAGAGACATCGTTAGATAAAAATAATAAAAACCCCCTGCTACATAGATAATGCAGATAGTTCTAGTCATCTGGTCAACGGGCAAAAAGCAAGCACTTAAGGTCTTCAGCGCCAATCTTTTGTTCATTTCTTATCGCTGGAATTTCCTATTCGTTTCTTCTTGTTGGCTGACTAAACCGGATGATGGCAGAGATGGTAAGCCGACCGACATTTACTCAGCCCTGCCCTGCGCGGCCTGGGCAGCGGACGAATTCGCAGTCGGTGGATCCGCTGCTTTCATCTCTTTGCCATCTTGTAGTTTCGGGTTTTCGGGGCGTCTGCGTCGCTAATTGAAGTTGCCGCGGCACCGACATTGAGGTGGCTGCTGACCTTGGGTCTCATGTCCTTGGCTTTCCTTCTCCATCACCGTCCTCTCCAGGCTGTCTTTGGCAAGGAGGGCCCCTGCGAAGTCGTAGTCTGTAGCCGCGCTACACAGTCTGTCTCACTGGTCTACCTTGTCCTCCCGCACCCCGGCGTCAGCACCCTCCATCACTTCTGCCTGCAGAGGAGGGGTGGAATATGGTGGTCTGCGCCCACTGGGTCTCCGCGTGCAGTAAGGTGGGAACCGTGGCCTGCGGCAAGGCGGGCGCTGTTGGGCCTGGCCGGCAGGGGCTCTCTCCGATCCCTCATTCTTCTCCCCGCTCTCGCTGTTCTGGTCGTTCTGCTGCTAATTGCGTGGGGGCCCCTGCCACGTGCGTCCATAATGGTTACGGTCTGATGCGTATTTCCTGCCTGGCACTGGAACTCCACCAGGGCCTGGGACATCTGCTGCCTCCGCACCCTTTTTGTTCTTCCACAACGTCCAACTCCACCGCCTCTCCATCTCCTGCAGTGAGAAGCCACTGCCTGCGGTGGCTCTGCTTTGTGGCAGTCTGGTGGACAAATCCATCTTCCTTGGTGTCATTCCTATTGACGAAGCCATATCCGTTTCTTACACTGAACCATTTTACTGTTCCCAAAACCTTCGTTGCAATGACCTTCTTGTGCCCGCCAGCTGGCTCTGCCCGTGCGGGGCCACCGCCTGTGCAGCTGCCGGTGGTGCCGGGCTTGGTGTGGGCAGCACTGTGGGTGGGGGCAGGGCAGGCGACTGCTGGGTGTCGGCCTCCCAGCTCCAGGTTGCCGTGATGGAACCGCTGGCTGGTGGCCGCCGCTGCGGCTTCTCCCCGGGTGTGATGGTAACGTTAGGCCTGCGGCGGCGGTGGGGTGGCTCAGAGCTCTCTGAGGTCCGCTCTCAGCTCCCGCTACTGATCGAACTCTGTTTGCAAAGTTTAGAATGAAGATAGTATCTAGCAGCAACATTTCTCCAAAAGGAGAATTTTTAAAAAAACAAAAATGATGCTTACGCTTTATTACCTAAGTACCCTATTTCTGTTTTAAAGAGCTTTTCAACCCAAATGTTATCTACAAGGAACCAGTCTTTTCCTAGCCTTGGGCTAAACGTACAGCAATAATGGAAGAACGCCTAATTAGATTATTGCCTGTCAGGGCTGTGTATACAAATCTAGTGACTGGCTGCATCCATCTGCACTGTAAAATAATCATACCACGAAGAATGGACGCTGGTGTTAGCTAGAAAGCAAGGGGACACTATTAAAACACCCACGTCCTCGTTTACTCCAACTTCTGATGGGAGAGGCTTGAGAAGCTATAGAACAAAGTATATGGGCAGGGAGCTAAATCTTGAATTAGCCAGGACTAATCACAGAAGGGATGGAAGAAATAGTACATGAAAAAGGAGTCAGTTCTTTCCACTAGTCAGAATTTCAAAACTCCTATATGTGAAAACATAAAAAGATTTTGTAAAAACATACTTTTAAAAAATCATAATACATGCAACAGTTTGTATATTTTTAAAATATATAATATATAATAATAGAAAAAAAAACTTCATACTGAGTTCACAGGCAGAAGTATAGAAGGTGTGTTGTGCCGACTGTTGCTTCTTTTCTCCCGGCATCCCCCTCCCTCCTGTGAGAGACCCCACCCCCCAACCAGAGTGGTCTCACCTGATGAACGGCAGGGGATCTGTGGAACTGGGGATAAGAAGGAAGACCCTCTTGCCTGCCGGGTCACAAAGTTGGAAGGATTGAATGTGGGGTGGCCACAGGGCCCTGAAAAGATGAAACCAAGGTGACATGCTACGATGAGAAGCAGGGAGAGACAGGAGGCATCACCTGGTCCCCCAGATGCAGTGGCACCTGAGCTGCGGCTGATTCACACCTGTGAGGTCAGCCGGCTGACTCCTGGCCCGGCCTTTGTGCGGACGTTCTCTGTATCCGCACTGCTTCTCTGTCCTGAAGCTTGTTTCATCCCCTTCAGGGAAATGCACTTCTCCCCAGCCCTGTTTCTGCCTTAATAACCGTGTCGCCTTTGCTTTGCTGGTCCAGAAAGATACCGTCTGGTGGCTCATCAGCCCATCCACTATGCGCTATAGCAAGGAAGAAAAAATTGTCAGCTAAATCAGAAATCGGGCTGTCAGCCTCCACTATCCCTTTTCCTCTTCCTTCTCCCCTATACATTCAGTTGACCTCGAATCTTATGAATTCTCATCTTATCATTCAGCATTTGAGTTTTTCTCTGACATTTGCAATTTTTTTCTTGTCTTTTTCTGCTTATTTTTTCCTCTCAAAATCTTTTTTTTTTGTCTTCTTTGTCTTTTTTCTTATTGTTTCTCTCAAAGGCCAGCAAGGTGCCTGGCATGGAGTGGGCCCCCGGGATTTTTCTTGGCAACTCTCAACTCTCGTCTCTATTCCCAGAGCAGCTCCATCTTATGACTATGCACTATCATTTGTTCCACGTTCCCCGTGCAACAGGCAGCCCGGGAAAGTGGTACTATTTTTATTCCCATTTCACCAGCGAGGGAGCTGAAGCACAGAGGCTGTGAAATCCGCTCAGGGTCACAGAGCAGGAAGCAAGAGGCACTCTGTCATCTTTTGGGGCAGGTAATTATAACGGGAGGGCTGATGTCACAGAATTACGCTGATCCTGGTGGGCCCAAGTCAACAGTTGCATCTGGTAGCTTGGGTCTTGCCATTTGCTAACGATCCAAAATTCTCCCACAGTGTGTGTGGCTCAGCTCATCGTCCTCATTCAAAAGACAGAAGATAAAATTCCTTTACATTGGAAGGAGGCACTGTGCTGTCTCATGTTAATACCAGCTGGGAAATCACACGGAAAACATCACATGAGATTGTTTCCTTACAGAGTACATTCTAGGGGCTTAATCCCCAAAGCTGGAATGATTACTCATTGATTTTATAGCTGAATGTGTTCCTCTTTTTTAAATATGCGTGTGCCCCCTGAGCCTCCTAATTCTAGTTAATAAATGACCTTGCCTAGTTTTCCCGTACTTTCTGAAATGCAGGGATCCGCGCGTACCCAAACAGCCTGTGTGAAGGGCAGGGCAGGGTGCTCTGAGGGCTCCTCTTCAGCGCTTTTGCGCCTTTTCTCTGCGCAGATCCCTCATTAGCAGTCTCCGGAGCTATTATTCCCGCCCCCACTTCTTTTCTCTAACCCTCCAGCTTCATGCATCCATCTGGCCCCCGGGATTTCTTTATACTGCTGGCCCCAGAAAAAGAAAATGAGACTTCTCCCACACTTCCAACCCAGAACCAACGCAGGGAGCCTCCCAGGGAAGCTGCTGCCTGTGTCCCTTCAGTCTCAGAGAAACAATGCAGACAAAGATGTGACAGGGAAAAAGAGATTTCATCTCTTGCCAACAGGGAGGTGAAGTTCGAGGGAATTTTTTTTTTTCAAGAAGCTGTCATTGCTCTTCCTAACCTGACTTCCCCGTTGGGAGATGCCACCCAGACACTGGGGAGCAGCAGCATAAATACAGATGGTGTGACTGTCTCCAGCATCAGAGAAACCAAGAAGGGAAAGACAAGTTTACTCTCGACGCTGACAAGCATGTTCTGTTCATAACGAAAGAAAATTATTCCAAGCAAAGGAGAAGGTTGTTTAAATAAGCCTGTCACTGCCTGACATTAGTTTGCAAGCACTTTAGAGAAATGGAGACCTTTTTTCAACTGATGGAGCCCTTAGGTATGAAAGAGTTCAGGGGTTTCCTGTCCTGCTGGGCCTGTTGACCCCAGAGGCAGCTCTGCAGAGCTCTGGGGCTCGGTCTGAGAATCACTGTGTGGAAAACCAACTGGGGGGATCCTAAGTGCAAAGGTATCTTTTCTCTGAAATAGAGGGTCTCAGAATTTTTTTTGAGTTAAGGTCCCTGGGGGCCTCTTTGAAATGCAGATTCCTGGACCTCGATCCCAGAGACTCACCGTCAGCCCGGGGATCTGTATTTTAACACACATCCAGATGATTCTGAGGCCAGTATGAATGGATCATGAAAAACACTGCCCCCTGTATCCGCCATGCTGCGCACCTGAAACTAATACGAAATAATGTTGAATGCAAACTGTAATTGAAAAAATTAAAAATAGGTACAATAATAAATGTCATGAATACTTATGTAAATATACACATAATTAATAAAATGTTGAAATTTCACCAAAAAAAAAAAAAACCACTGCTCTGCAAACTGCCTGCCGAGGTCCTTTCAATGGCTTCAACATAGTCTTACTTGATCCTAGCTTATTTTAGGTACTTCGTTTCTAAGTGTCAAATACCGTTAAGATAGTTTTTTCTTGCCAAGGGAGACAGTATCTTAGTTGCCTCTTCCATCACCCCCCAGTTTCATTCTCTGTTTCTGAACTCGGTGCGCACAGATGCGGCCGGGCGTGGCCCCTCTGTCGGACCTGCTCCACCTGGGCTCTCATCAGCTTCCTTTTTCCTCCAGCCCTTCTTGGTTTTCTTTGTTTGTTTGCTTGTTTTTTTAAAAGACACCTCTGTAAAGCTCCCTTTCCCCAGTACACACCCACAGTAGAAGTGAGATGATGTCTATAAGCAAATACAGACCTGACTTATTGATGCAAAAGCAGCTGACCAGCAGACGTATGAAGGCTCCCTGTATTAAGATGCTAGGTTCTGGGGCCTTACAAGGAACTATAAGAACAAATCCAAGTGAGTAACATTTTTAAAATCAACAAAGCCCATGAGGAGACACCCACTTGAATGGCAATAATCAAGCACGAGCAGGGATGTAGAGAAGCTGGGATCGCTGGCACTACTGGCAGGAATATAAAATGGTGCAGCCCCTTCGGAAAACAGTTGGATGACATCGTGAATGTTTGACTATAGGTTTATCATATAATCTTGCAATTCCACTCCTAGGAATCTACCCAAGAGAAATGAGACTATGTGTCCTCACCGAGACTCATATGTGAATGGTCACAGCAGCGTGGTTCACAATAGCCACAAACTAGCAACAACCCAGACAAATGGATAAACAAAATGTGGCCCATCTATACATCAAAATATTGCTTAGCAGTTTAAAAAAATGAAATGCTGACACGTGTGACAATAGGGATAAACCTCAAAAATGTTATGCCAAGTGAAAAATACCAGGCCATGTATTATTCCATATTTTTTACGAACCTAGAAAAGGCAAATTTGCATGTGGAGACAGAAAACAGATTGTAGTTTCCTGGGGCTACAGCTGAGAGCAGGAAATGGCTGTAAGTGGGGCTGAGGAAACAATTTGGGGGGAGAGAATTTTTCTAAAACTGGATTGGGGTGATAATTGCACAGCCCTTTAAATTTACTAAAATTTATAATATAGTAAATTATGGATTTACCGTGCCAGGCCCCTGAACCCGGCATTGCTACACCCATGGCAAAGAGGTGCACGCAGGGCAGGTGTGCCCTCCTGGGGTCAGTGCATTAGCACTTTCTGCTTGTTCTCCTACCTGCTTTGTAAGAAATTAGGGAGTTCATCTGTTGTCCCCTGACTACATCAGCAGAGGAAACACTATTTTATACTTTTTAAATATTCATGAAAATGTTCTTAAGTTTAGTGTGAGGAAAGGAAGGTAAGGCAGGCTGCAAAAGAATCATAATGATTCTTTCTTTTCCAAGAAAGTCGCAAACTTACCCTGTGTTTTGGAATACTGATGTTCTACAGATAAGCTCACGTTTGGGGGTCAATAGCAAACCGCGGCCAGAACGTATAACGTCACTGGAATTTCACTGATGTAAGTGGCTTTTGTGGTCCTAGGAGAAATATGAACTCAAAAGGGTTCATTCGGGGACCATCGCTTTGCACATGGTGAGAAGGGTGTGTTGGCCCAAGGAGCTCTGTTCCTCTCCTTAGCCTGGGTCTTTAACTGTTACCATACCTCTGGTTCCTTCAGTGTGTAGTTCTTTCTTAAATTGACTTAGAATAGTCTTTTCTTTCATGTTAGGGATGTTTTGTGAGCAAGAGTAAAGCACCTTGAATTTCTTTTTTTTTAAATAATGTCCGTAGCCCTGACTGGTGTGGTTCAGTTGGTTGGGTGTCGTCCTGCGATGCAAAAAGGTCACCTGTTCGATTCCCGGTCAGGGCACATGCCCGGGTTGTGGGTTTGGTCCCTGATCGGGACACAGTCAAGAGGCAACCAGTCAATTTTTCTCTCTCACATTGATGTTTCTCTCCCTCTTCTTCTCCTTCCCTTCTCCTCTCTCTCTAAAAAAAAATAATAATAATTTAATTAATTAAATCAAAATAAAAAATAATGTCTAAAAATACAGAGTAATAGTATTATTGTTACTGATATATAACTATTTTAAGATTTGAGAGTGTTTCTTTCCCGTCTGGCTGGTTTACTGGGAATAAGAAATCAGATTAGGCTAATAGCCAAAAATTGCCTCTTAAACACAGGCTAGTACTGAATAGTATTAATTCAATTGAATTCAATTCCAATGTTTGTAGTGGGTGGAAAACAGTCATTATTTTTAGTCATGCCCTTGTCTCTGTCACTGCTGGGGCCTTGTACAAACTTTACGTGCCAGTAACTACAGTTATCTTTTACAGATAAAACACACTGAGTCAGCTAACCTGGGCAAGCCAACAAGGGCTGTAATTGTACTTCTCTGCTCTTTCCAGCACTAGAATCTTCTGTTCTTTGATTCTAACTATTTTTAGTAACTCAACCTAAAAATCAAATATTAGCTACACATCATTTTCTAAACAGAGTTGTAGCTGTTATAAAGCAAATTTCTCTCTTTATGACAGCATTCCCTATGACAGTGTTTGGTAGTTCTACCTGGACTGTGAAACATCTTTGCAGGGGCTTTTGTCCTTGTGAAGTAACAAGCTGTTGAGGGTCCCAAACACAGGGGGTGTTTCTGTGATGAAAATTCAAGCTATTGTTGAGTTGCTGATTCTCATCTAGTCTTTTATATGTGTATGTTTATGTGTTTCAGGAAAAAAGTGCCAGTTCAAATGCAAGACTTAAAACCAATAAAGAGATCCCAGGATTAGTTCATCAACCAAGAGCAAAGTAAGTTCTAGTTCCTATTTTTATCTTGTTTTTAAAGCTAAAAATATTTTCACAGTAAATTCCAATTTGCTCACCAGATAATCAAGACTCATTATAAAGCTTGAGCAATTATGACCAGTGTGGTTTCATCTAATGGAGCAGACTAGAGAGCCCCAAAGCAGTCCCACAATGTGTGACAGAGCAGACATTTAAGTGATCAGTTAGAAGAAAATAAAGGGGAATATCTTTATGACTGTGGGGTAAGAAAAAAATTTAAATAAGTCACAAAGGATGCAGATCCTAAGATAAATGACTAATTATGGCCACATTAAAATTAAGAACTATTTATCAAAATATACTGTAGGAAAGTAAAAGGCTACAAAATGATGAACCTGTAACTGGCAATAGTTGGATTTGTAGAATATATAACGTATTTCTACAAATCAATGAGTAAAAGAGAACTCATAGAAAAACAGGCTAAAGACATGAACAACCGTTTCACTGAAGAGGAAACATGAATGTCTAATGTCTATGAAAAAAATGACACTTCACACCCCAAGATTAGCAAAAACTTAGGAGTCTGACAATACAAAACATTGACCACGGTGTGGAACTCGGGCCCTGTTGTTGCCTGCTGGTGGGAACCTGAACTGATACACTTACTTTGGAAAACAATTTGCATTACCTAGTAAAATTGTACCTCCGCATACCTTCCCCCAGCAACTTCACTCTCAGGTACTCGAAGTCTTGTACACGGTAGCCGGCAGGAATACCCGCAGCCGCATCGTGTTTGTTAGCTCTTGAAGCTCTTGTTGGTAAAGCCCGAATGCCCATCAAAATTATAATGGTTCACAAAAATATGGCACATCCTTATGATAGGAACACTACATCTCAGTGAATATGAACGACCAAGATGAAGGAACGTCACGAATGTAAGGTTGGGGTAGTAAAGGAAGTAGTAGTACCTGCCTACATATAGCTTCATTCGTGTAAAGTTCGGAAACAGGCAGGACTAAGCAATATGGTGCGCACGTATATGTGGTAGAACAATAAAGACAAGCAAGGAAACGGCAGGGCGTTAAATTCAGACTAGTGGTTCCTTCTGACTGCATGGGAGACAGTGGGCCAGTGGGCTCTATTTCTTCATCTGGTGATTACAGAGTGTCCCTTTATTATTATTTAGAAGTGGGCAAATAACATTTTATGCTTTCTTTGTGTCACGTATCTCACAATTAAAAGTTAAAGAGAATAATGAGTCGTTTTCTAAGTTGTTCTGGAACTGAACCTACCTTGGTGTGGTGATAAAATGGACTGTGCATGACTTTGACGCTACCTCCCCATTCTGCAAAGACGCTCTGGCATCCCAGAGGCTACAAGCTTCCTTGGTGGCGTTCCCCGTGAATATCGGCAGATCCCCTGAGTCTCCTGCTCCCACAACTGCCACAGTCACCCCACTCCAAAGTAAACCAGACCATTACATAAATGTTATAGTAGCCCCACAAGTCAAACTCCTAAGTAGAAGAAGTTGTGCTAATCTCTGACTCCTCCCAGGAAATTGAGACAAAAATAACCTCGTTCGTAATCGCTTCAGCCTGGCTCAGTGGCTGTGGAATTGCTTCAGCCACGGCTACTGTGATACAGCGATTATAGCTCTTCAGGGGCTGCTGAATGAGCCCAGGGATTTCGTTTTTCACTTTCAAAGAAAACTAGACATTTTAAAATCCACTTATCATTTATAATGTCAGCGTGTTGGTACAGCGGATTTTAACACCCTTAGGTGAATGCGATGCTATGATCACAACCCCTCCAGTTCATTTCCCCCGTCATCACTTTTATCTACACTAACTTTATCTGCCTATGGGAACAACAGATATCTGATGACAGAACCTAATTATCTTTTCATCCTGGCCATTGGATACATGCTATTTTTAAACGCTTCCCCTTATCTCTCGAGTTCTAAGCAGAGACTAGATTAAGGAGAATTTCTTTTGCCTTTAGAGTGAATGCTAATTTAACTGGGACACGCTGAAACAGCACACTTTGAAAACTGACACAAGCTGACACTCTCAGGGAACTTTATTAAATTGGCTCATGTTTTTACATTAAAATTATGAAGAAAATCCTCACACAGCCACATGTGTGCGAGTGTGTGTGTGTGTTGTAAACTTTGAGTCAGAACCTTGGGTTTCTGGAATTCAACTAAGAAATCCATCCGAGGGGCCAGGAAGAGTTTTACTTTTCTTTCTTGCTGCTTCACAGGATCAAGGAAATTTATTTATGATGCAGTTGTGTAAAATAAGATAAGGAGGGTTGTTTTCCCCACCATGAGTGGAAGGACAATCTCGTACCGGACAATGCAGATTAATAACAAAAGCAGGTCACTCTTACATCTACATTTGCCCCAGCACGGGAGCACATTCTCAGTGACTTTGTGCTCTCAGGCAAGGGACCTCATGTCTCTGAGCTTCGGTTTTCCCAGAGAAAAATGGAACTGTCTTATAGAGCTGGGGAGGAAATGAAATAAGGCACTCCCGGGGCTTATCACAATGACTTGGTAAGAACGCCTTAATCATTAGAAACCACCCAAACGCCCTTTAACTAGAAGCTGGGAAAAATAAACTACACTGTATTCACACAGCGGAATATTCGAGTTGGTCTTAAATTAGTTCATTGAAAGTTGATATTTAAATTCGTTAAAGTGAATGTACCACAGCAGTGCTCAGTGCTGGATGGACCTGGTGAATGCGTTACCAGGAGGAATGAGTAAGCCCTGGGCGATTGCACAGGGCGTGATGTGCTCTTTGTAAAGTTAAAACAACTCGCGCAAATCAGGCTGGGAAGCAAATTAGCGCTAGGCTGTTGTCAAGGTCCTAGCTTTTGTTTTTTGTTTTGGTTTCATGGGCCCTTATTACACTATTTTTCTCAAAACAAAATAATGATAAAAGTGAGCTTGCGCCACCCACGAACTACAAGCGAGGGTGTGTCATGATGTGGGGATTAGGATTAACCCCACTTCCCTGAGGTCCAACTGAAAAACAGTAATGACGATCGTGAAGAAATAACTGCGTTGGGGCCAAGATTTGCCGGGAACCCACTGAGTCATTGAATTTCATTTCTGCAGGTGACGTATTAGGGAATTAGGACCTTGCCTTCTCATACTTTTCTGGCTTAAGTTTTTATTATTTGGAAACTTTTTTTTTTAAGTCAATGAACATAACAGCCACGTATCTGTTGGCTCTAAAGCTCCTTTGTCTCGCCCTCTGTTCATTTGCTTACTTGTCAGTAAGGGTCATCCCCTCATATTCTCGTCTCTAGTCTCATGAAACCGAGAGTCACGGAAGGAAGGGCCTTTGCCGGCCCAGAGCTAACTCACAAGAGGTTTGCCATCGTCGACCAGACGCCACAAGAAGTCCTCCGTAGGGGAGCTGGCGTTTCCCAGGCCCAGTTGTAGTTATTAGAGAGAAACAGAATTACTGAAATTATTAAGCTTTGTTAGTTAAACCAGGCACCAACACAAAGACTTTTATGACGGACTTTTAGACCAATTCATCTAATTTAGCATCATGTATACTTTAAACTTTATAAGCTAAATCACAAAGAATTCATTTTTTCCTTTCTAATAGCTTGAGGGGAGATAGAAAGCCAGCGTGTTTTTCTCCTCCTGGCTCCTCACTCATGACCATCAGATTGTGCGCCGGGAAGCATTTAGGAATGGAGGCATGATGTAGGAATGGAGGGACGGTCTCTCACAGTGCATTTTATACTTTTCAACCTAAAAGCCAGTATTAACGCCACTGTGTTGATGGGGTTTCCACATGAGAGGAGGATGCTTATCTAAGCGGGAGTCAGTCTATGTGAGCTAATTTATTTCACCAGAGTAAAAATTCTGTCTCTGCCCCCGTTGGAGAGATTTCAGGGCTTCTCTCTGAAATGAACCTACGGGAAACAGCCGAGGAAACCTAATAATTTCAGGTACCTCATCCCTAAGACAACGTCCAGGTAGCAGGGACCTCGTGCAGGCATCCATGCCACCTGCCAGTGTCTGCCTCACTTCTAGGGACAGCAGAGTTTATCGGAAAGAGCTCATGTGTGCATCAGGATTTGATCATAAATAAGTCACCCTTCTTCCACTCAGTCTTCTGTCTAACACAATCCGTATACTGTATTTCAAGGTGGCAAGACAATGAACCAGTCTGGTGCGTAACTCTTCTTGGTAGGTTTTGAAATGAGGTCAAAGCAGGTGGGGCTGCTGGAACGCTCTCAGACGAGGAGAAAATCAGACCCCATTTCTGTGTCGGGGTGTGACCGCAGAGATGGACTCGATTCAGGGAAGGCCAGTCGCCTCCGTTTGGTTAGCATTGTTTGTCAAAGGGCACGTGTGAAAGTGAAAACACTCGTTCACTTCCTGATGTGACCTCTACCCCGGAGTTAAGGTTAATATTCAGCCCAGGATCCAGGTTAGAAATACACTGTCTTGGCTAATTAATTCTGGGTTACGTGGCTTTTGTCCAGTTTGTTTGAATCAAGGGATACCTGTTTTGCCTTGTTTGTAAATGGTCCCAAGGCATGTATTGAACCCCCAGCGAAACTGAAAACACTGAGGTTTTGGTTTTTGCTTTACCATCTTGGGGTCGTCCGCGTCACCTTTGGTCTCACGCTCTTGATATGGATCCCTGAGCCTGGGCATTCTTGACCATGGGATGGCAGACACATTCGAAGAGTCCCTTTTACTTGAGACTTCCCCGTTGTCCGACTAATGTGCAAATGATAGTACTCACCACACACCCCTGTTTCCATGTTGCGACAGTTCAAGAAAAGAGTTAATGGAAGTTAGTCACAGTCATAGAATGTTACTGCCCGAAGGGACCTCGGGCCAGCCCCTGGCTTTACAGACGAGGAATCAGAAGTCTGCCCCTCCCCCCTGCTGAGAGACGGTGCTTCCCTGTGAGGTCACGGGTCACATATGTCTAAATGGAGATCATGAGATCAATTAATGTTATATTTATTGCCTTCCCGTTACCTGCAGGGTGATATATGCTACAAAGCTTTGCACAAAAGCTTCCACAATGAACACCAAATCCTAAAAATGCTGTTTTTATGAGGTCTTTTGGAATTCCCAAGGGAAACTAACATATATGTGGTTACCTGTATATTAAGAGATCTGTGTCATCCTGCCTTTCCTATCTGGGACTCAGTGCTGTCCAGCAACCTTATCTACAGCGAGCTCGGCCAGGAACGGGAGGGACTCCCGAAAGGTGGCTGAGCATCCGCAGTGGGCGCCAGAATATTCCTGTGCCGAGCTCACAAGAAATCTCCCCCTCGGGGCCTGTTTACACTGCAGACACAGGCTCCTAGCAGAGAGCAGAGGCAGCAACTGGGAAGGAAACGGAAAGAGGGCGGGCGCCTCCCCTGACAGGAAGAAACAGGGGGAAAGCTCAGACGCAGGTGGAAACCGCAGGCCTGGAGCTTCGGGCCATTCCGCTGAAATAAGGTTCCGGGGGGGCTCCCAGAAGTCTGTTGTGATTTAAGACGCTAGAAGAGGCTGCTGGTCATTACGTGGAAGCTAAGGCGTGTCGGTGATGGAGCCTCCATGAGACAGTGTGCGGTTTAGAAGCCTTGCACCCAAAGTGGCTCCGGTGAGAAATGTTTGGCACCGAAAGAGGGAAAACCATGAGGAACCTGGGAAAACTCTGCTATGCGGAATGGCTCTTCCGTCCAGCCAGAGACAGAGGAGGCTGTTTAAATTCTCATCATCCCCGATTCCCTCCCGCCTCCCTAATCTGCCATAACATAGCCTATCTCTGAAACAGGGTGTTTGCCTTTTTTCAGCGATCACGTAGAGGAGGCAAAGGTTACGTGGCGTACGTAAACATGCTTTATACGGGTGACAGTTGGTCATGGCCCAGATATTCTTATTGTTTTCCTTTGACATCAGAGCTGATGTCATTGGGCTCCCAGATTTTAAGTCGTGGCTTTACACCCAGGGGAAAGCCTCTTTGGAGCCCCAATACCTGTCATGGGAAGGCCGAAGGGTTTGGGGTCACTTGTCTCACTGTCTGTGAGCCCTCGAGGATCAGGTGGGCTGCTCGCAACACCTGGACTTGAAGGGAAGAAGCTATTCCAGAGCTACTCTCCCCACCCTCCCCCAGCAGCCACGACAACCAATGGACGCTAACAGTAGGTGAAAGAAACTGTGATGCGTCTCTCACCCCAGCATCCTGAACCGTCTTGGGACCCACACCCATTTGCTAGGTAGAAACTGCAGTCATTAAAACCGTTCTGCCTCCAGGCCTGTCCCTCCCCATGCCCTTCCCATCAGCGGTCTTCCCCGCTCTCCTGACCTATGTGACCACGCTCACCTCCCTCAGTATGCTGCTAGATGGGGCAGAACAAGCAAAGACATAGTGCTGGCGCTACCCGGGCCTGCCTCCTGACTTCCCTCCTTTATTCCCGTGGAATTTCTGTCCCAGAGAATTCGCTGTCACCAACGCAGGCATTCGTGGCCAGTGTCAGGCTCTCAGCACATTTGCTGCCAGACCACAACTATACAGCCAGCCGAATGTCATGCTGAGGCGCACAGCCTTTGTAAAACACGTATTTCCATGTAATAACCAGGATACATTTTTGCACAGTTACACACAGGGTGGAAGTATGTCATGTGCTTGCTTTTCTGGGCTTTTTAAATCACAAATGTGTATCTGAAGAAAAAAATTGGCATACGCCTCCCAGTAACATCACTATAAATAACATATACATTGAAAGGAAATTGTATTTCTTAAATCATAGGCACTGATAGACTGTTATGAAATGCATTTGTGGGATTGCTGTAATAACACTTATTCTTACTATAACTGCAGAGTATTTCAGTGGAAAAGTCTGCTATAAATAAATGTCTGTCTCCAAGTTTAGGGACTCAGCATTTTTCTTGAGGGAGGTAGGTTTCAGAAAAAATTGAAACATGCACTTAACTACTCTTTGTTTTTCAGCATGCACATCTCTGAGAGCCAACAAGAATTCTTCAGGATGCTGGATGAGAAAATCGAAAAGGTAAGAAGTGAAATAACTTAAGTGCCTATTTCAAGATTAATTGCCTTGTGAGTTAAGGTAACTATATTCTGGTTTCTATGTCACGAAGTTATTTTTGGAAGGGGCTGGGTGGAGAGCTAAAGCAAAAGTCCCCTTCTCTACACACACACACACACACACACACACACACACACACACACACGGTTATGAGAATGTTTAATGTACAACGGAGCTTCCCAGGATCCTGGGCGACTGTTGATCATTAAATAAAGTACGTAAAGCCAGAGACTCGTAAGTACCTTTGTCTGCACTTAAGCGCTGCTCTGATCTCAGACCGCAAGCAAGAAGGTAGCTGCCAGCTCTTACCTAGTGCCCGACACCACTTTGGCTTCTTTACGGACATCACGTCCGTACCGCAATCAGCACTTGCCTCAGGGTCGTAGCTCTGAGACACTTAGGATCGGAGTTTTACAGGCAAGGAAACTGAGGCTCAGAATGCTTGAGTAGCTCGCCCAGGTTTGCAAAGCTAACAATAAGTATAATTATTTTTATTATTATCATCCCACTTCTCTGCAGCTCCAAAGCTGAGCCTCCAAGTTGCTTCTCTAGGAATGCATGGATATTACATCTACGGGAAATGCAAAGTTGATCCATGGGGAAATTGAAACCATATTTATGATCTCGGGGTACCGTATGCTAATCAACTGAACAGAGTATGGACCCTGGTAACAATTACAGGCTTACATGCTTATAGAATTTAAATTCAGCAATGCAAAGGGGTGAATTTTAACTATGAAATCGAGTGTTATCATTTGAAAGCTTTATTCTGAAGACGTGTAAAATCCTAAATCAGAACATATCGATACTATACCTCAGGCATCACAGGCCAATTTTACCTTTGATAAATTTTTCTGTTTTCATTTTATTTCTTTTTTTCTTTTTGTGGTCCTTTTATCTGAGCATCTCCTCCTGAATTCCTAAGTTGTGCTACCTGTCACTCAGTGGAAAGTAATGGAGGTCTTACATCCATCAGTATTTCAGCAGCAGACCCACTCTGGGGATAATCGTACGATCTTCTAACGCACCACTTACAAGACCAGCAAATATCACCGACATAAAGATAGAGATGAAGAATGAATGTAAATGGTAGCTTAGCCTATATTGCTCCCTGACTATGCATAAATACTCGTTTAGGAGTGTAATACTTTATTTTTAGTTTTAGTTTAATTTTGGCTCCTGCATGACTTCTCAGATGGAAAATTTCATCCAGGACTAATTACCGAGGTGCACATATTGGTTCAAAAGCTGTTCAACGTGCCGATAACATTTTGTTTTAGTAAAGAGAAGCATAAAAAGAAATGTCTGTTCCCATTGTTTTGGTGAAGATCGTTTCTTTCTCAGTTTGTCTGGATTTTATTTTTTCCTCTGCTAGTTTTCTGGCAACAAAAAGATCTGCTTAGTAGTCAAAGGTAACCTGTAAAAATTAAAGCCCGCATTGTAATCTGTCTTTTAAACAACATATACACATCTGGTAAGGCATTTAAGATGACCTAACTCCTTTCCAGTGTGTTTCCAAAACTGAAATTCTCTCTCTTTTTACTCAAAACTGAAATTCATTGTTCCCATCTGAAATTCGATTTTCCTCTTTTCCTTTTGCATCTGGGTGCAGAGTATGATGTGTTTAGCACAACAAAAGCAAAGTTTATAGCTTGATCATTTATTCGATGTCAAGTTTCCTGGACAAAGAAACATTTGTGGATTCAGTGTAAACAAGTGTTCCCACTATTGAACACATTTCCATTCAATGAAGAGCTGTTGTTTAATCTGTGACATGCAACCCATTACAGATTTCTAGAGGAACTTTCTGTCCTCTCTGAATCACACTGTTCTGCTTCTCCTCTCTGATCTAAAGTTCATCCTTTTGAAAATTGTGAATATGTGTCCTGTATATGACTTAACCATCAGGCCTCTAAAAAATTAAAATATTCCTTCTTAATATAGGTGTTTGGCATAATGCAATCTTTGCTGCAGCTTATATAACCAAAATTGGGAATTGGATTCTTAAAAATTGCTTCCCTAACTTTTCAACCATTGCTAAATATCCCTTTGGTATAAGCCAGCATGAGGAGAACCCTAAATGCAACTCAGATCATTCTTTAGGTTTTATAGGGTTGATTTTAAAAAATTATTAAACTTAGAGTGTCATGCCGAAAATTAGCAGTCATTCTGAGAGGCCTTGAGCTTTGAGATTTAATCTCTCTCAGAAATGTCCAGGAATTCCTTTTTTCTTCCTTAAATTGGTGAAACCCAAAATTGACTGAAGATTTAAACCCGCCCTTCCTTGATTCATCCTTTGCATTTATTGAATGTCTGTAGGACATGGTTTGAATTTACTTTTTGGTTCTCCTCTTGTTACCAAAAGAAATCTCTACTCTGTCTCTCTCAAGGTAGATATAAAAAATAAAATAATAATTTTTTAAAGATAGATGTAAGAGTACCATTAGTATAAAGAAACCAGGAGCATTAGATGGTTTAATGTTTACCATGAAACTTATTTGGGACTGCAGTCTCCGAATCCAAAGATTGTCACAGTGCCTAGCTATAGTTAAGCTTTGTATCACAGATGGATCCATGGTTTTCTAAGAAGCTAATGGTGGCCCAGAAAAGCAGGGGGCAATAAATGCATTAAACAGTTATTTAGCACTTATTGAGTACCAGGCATTGTGCTAGTTACTCAGGATAGAAAAATAAATAGGAATTATGGGATACAAAATAAGTAGGAAACAGTCCCTTGTTGGAGGAGCTCAATTTTAAAAGTGAATTTCTTTAAAAATCTAGTACTTTCAGTGATGGCGGAGTCCTTCTTCATGCCCCCCAGCCCACCGTTGTCAGTGTGAGTCATGTCCTCCTGTGTTGAACACCAGTGTGTATTGGGTCCAATGTGAACCTGAGGTCCACAAAGCAGCAGTTGGGGCACCTCAGACCCTGGGTAGCGTCTCACTGTGCTGGCTGGTGGAAGGCCAGGTCACTGAACCACCTCTGGACGTGACCAAGGGAGAGGTTTTTTGGGGAGATCAGTGAGTTCAGAAGAGCTTTATGACCTCTGTTTGGTGTACTTTTGCCTTTTGGGGGGGAGAGTAAAAACCTTGTGAAGCAATGAGAGGGTCTCATTTATTTTGACCTCCCTGTATTTTATTCTATCTAACCATTGCCCACTGGGATCTCTCGTTGTTGTGCTGACCAATTCACGGGCTCCTGAACTTCTTGTGAAGTGGTGACGTTTGACTAATTTTGCAGCTTGAAGAAAGTGACAGTTTACTGCAGAGTGGGATGATGATTTTAAACTCTGTATTTAGGGGATAAAGAAGATACCCAGATTATTAAAACTTGGCCCATGCGAGTTTCTGAATATAGTAGCAAATCCAGATCACACCCAGTTTTCTTTTTTTTTCATTTAAACTTTGATTTGGAAAAAAATTTCAAATTCACAGGACGTTGTAATGCCCAATTTTAACATAAGCTTTCTACTCTACTTTTGAGTTGAAAGAAGCAGAAAAAGTCAATACATTTTTTTAAGCACTTGAATATCAGTATCTTCTCCAGGCGAAAACAGGGAGTTATACGTTGCTTAATGCAGATGTAAGAACAGCTGATGTACATGAATCTCAAAAAGAACCCTGAATGTTAAATGAAGAATATCTCAGGACAATGCCATTTGCATCTCAGTTAGTTTTTCTCATGCAAGGCTTCTGAAACTTTGTTGGGCCATTGGGTGTCTTTTTGGAATATTATAAAAGTTATAAAGGCTCTTTCTATAAAAATGCGCATGATATCATATACACAAAATTCTTAAGCAAAAGGTCAGTGTTTTATAATTCCTTGGAGCCTTTCCATTGGCCCCAGGCAAAGAACTTATGAATTTCTTTAGGATTTCTTTAGGATGCATTTTATTTATGTACTTCCATCAGATCTAGGGCCCAACCGATCAGCCAGCCGCAGTGACATGATCCATCTCTCTCTCTCTCTGACTAACGAGGATGTGGAAACAGAGGGCAGATAACAACATGCAAACCCATGCCCCTTTCTTTCTTACTTACCTTTGTTCCCAAAACTAACTCACAATCCTTTGCCCCTGAGGGTGGCCCATATTCCTGTAGGATTTTGAGATTTCACCGCTATTGCCTGGAGTTATTCAATGTGACATTTTAAGGAAATGTCTGAAAAAGAGCCGTGTGTGGATTGAAAACCAGCTGGTTTTAATAGACGTTTGTTTATCTGGCAACCCCCCTAACATCTATAGAAAAACCATTTACACTTAGAAAATGTTTGGGTTCCTGAAGTACTCTGATTCCCTTGGCCCCAGAACTATCCTAGTTGGTGAGAAAGATCACAGCAAGTCTGCATTTATGAATTTATTCCAAAGGCTCCCCTTTTAATACCACCTCAGATGAATCTGAACCACATTTTGAATCAGGGTGTCAGAGATCAGCGGGTGTTTGCGTTTCATCTGAAGAGAGTGCCTTACATGTAAGTGTCAACTGTGATGCTTGGTTCTGTTTCTAAACTATCCCTGTCGTAGGCTGTTTAACCGCAGAGCTGCTATGGAATAAAAAAAAATCACGTTTAGCAAGCATAACTGATGATAGGTTTTACCTTCTGGGGGTGTGTTTAAAGGCCTCGCCGGTGCGTGCCGATGATGAGAAAACATGTCACCGATGTATTTTAGCTCCTAAAGGAGTGTCATACAGCCTGTCCCATGTGTACAGGAAGCCATGGCATATCCCTCCACCCAGCTTGTTACTTTCAGTTAACAACCAAGGCCCTCGACACTGGAGGAGAGATGTTCTTGCTGACGTGCATTTTGGAAGTGGACTGGGCTGCCAGTGTCATCCCATTAAATAATTTCCTGCTCCATGCTTATCGCTTTACTAATATAACCCTTTCCTGTGTCTCCTTTCCTGTCATCCCCCTGCTTTGTCTTTTTTTCTCTCCTGTCTGTACTTTTTCTCCTCTGTCAGACAAATTAAAGGTGTCATTACAAGGATAAGGGTGCACTTTGTTTCTCTCCGTACTGTATAGCTTGACACAGTGACTCCTTAACAGCCACGATGGTGAGTCTGGTGTAGGGGCTACAGGTGAGGTGTGTGCACGGCCTGGGCTTGAAGGAGCTTAGCATCCCATGTAGCCAATGGTAACAGGTGACGAAGCCAGGAAAATAAAGCGGGCAACGAGCCTGAAGGAAATGCAACACACTCGGTCTCAGCTCGCTTTCTTTCGTCTGGAAGACTTGACTTGTAGACAACTCTTGAGGCTCTGTCAGTCTGGCTTTTCAGCGAATAGCAGGCAAGAAGAGTTCAGGTGCTGGAAAAAATGTCGTACTTGAATGCAAATGAGAATCATGCTGGTTTTCATGCGTGATACGGCCGACAACGCTCTGAACTCCACAGCAACGTGGGGCTCAGTCAACGGTGCCCTTTGCCGTGAATGCAAGTCCTTGGGCAAGGGAAGGCAACCAAGATACCACCCGGAGCAGAGAGACGCGGTGACATTGACGTGTGTCCTCCCTTCGACTTGTTCATGTTAGCCTCTCTTTCCCACCCTCTTTTTGAGTTTCCCATCTCCCTTCCTCCCAGAGGCCACTGTATTTGGCAGCCATGGGCCTCATGTTGGCAGTTACAGGGGGCACGCAGGGACAGAGAGGGTACCCCCTCTGTAACGGCCACTTTATTATTTAAGCATCTCTAAAAGCACCGAAGCATTGAGCAGGCAATTCCATATGGATAAGAATTGGCTCTCATTTGTCTCTGTTTCCCCAGAACCTAGCACAGGGCCTGGGACAGAGCTGCTGCCTTAATAACACCTGTTCGATGAGTGACTGGCACAAATAAGACCACAGGGCTTAGCAGGAGCAAGAGGTCACAAAGGAGGGACACGTGGCCGGGCAGACTCCTGCGGCAAAGGGCCCTCGGTATGGTGCGAGGAGCTCCGACAAGGAGTAGCACAGCGGATACAGAGCAGACGCAGGGCCAAGAAACTAGATCAAGAGAGTCAGGGAGGGAGGCGACATGGAGCAGAGAGCAAACCTGTGCTCCACACGGGGGCCAGATCCAAGGCCTAGCGCTCCAGCAGCTGCTGTGTGGCCCCAGGCTAGTTGGTCAACCTTTCTGGTCCTCTGTTTGCTCACCAAAAAAAAAAAAAAAAAAAAAAAAACGGATGGTAATACTAACTTCTCTGGGAAACTAAAGAAAAATCACTGTAGGATCTCTAGCAGAATGTTTGAGTGTTATAATGCTCTGTGATTGGTAGTTTCATTTTGGTTGACGTTGCCTATATCCATGTCATCGAGGCCATTGGTAAAGATTTGGGGGGAATTGTTTGGGGTCGGGGGAAAGGCTAAGACTGAAACTAAGAATGCAGAACTGAACGGCATGAGTCTTGCTGGAGCAAATGCTTCCCTGTGGCACAAATGTCTCCTTGCAGGTAGATTATTAGGTTAGGAAACTTTCCAGCGCATTGACCCACCTCCCCCGCTCCCATGCGGTAAAGATGTTAAGGAATTAGATGTGTGTGAACATCGACAGAGCCTGTAGGGAACCTGTACTACTAGCATGTAACCGTGATAACAGGAAGAGCCTGTGACTCAGTTCCATCAGCCGGGGTACAGCCGAGTCCCTGTATTTTTTTCTGGCCTGAAGGGTTTATTCTTTTTTAATTTTTGTGGGTTTTGTAAGACCTGCTTTTAGAAATAGTCATGAACACCGGCTTTAAAATACCTGTAAAAACAACAAAAATAGTAAAAAGTTAGGAAAGGGAATCACTCCCCCCACCAAAATCTTGAAAATGGTTAAGACTGATTTCTTTAATTCATTTAACAAGCGTAACTGTATTTTTTTGGACCCGGAAATGAGGAATTAAGATAATAAGGAATGAGGAAATTGCATCCTTGCCTTTAGGGAGCTTCTAATCTAGAAGCATAAGATTTTGAGTTGGGAGGAGCTTTAGAGAATATCTTATCCAATTTACCCCCAACTTTTTAAACTCTCGCTAAACAGATCCTCTGTGGCAGAGAATGAGACCTGCCCGTTTATATCAGTTGGGAAGGAATTTTGAAGCCTATATGTTTGACACATTTCTAGAAAATATTATTCGGCACTGCCTTGTCATTTGTGGGGCACTTATCCCTCTCTTTGAAATCCTCTTGAGTGGAGACACACTCTGTTCCCGCCCTACAGAAAGTCTCTTGGAGCACATACTTAAAGGCTGCCACCGTTTTAACCCCATTTTGCTAAATAGATTCAAAAAAGGAGAACCAACACACTTGAAATTGGTCGCTGGTGGTTGAGAGGTTTGGGCGCACCCTGCTTCCCTTCTGGGTTCCAAACAAATTGAAAACAAGGAGCCTGGTGAGTGTCGCGGGTCAGTATCCGCCTTATTAATGAGCCTTGAAATTCCCAAATGCAGGGTTTCCGCTAAACTAGTTTGGAATATATTTGCAACCCTTGAAACATCAAAAGGATCTGTAGCCAGAATATATAACGAAGTCCTAGTAATACAAACCAATAAAAAGCATCAATTAAACTTATAGGTCTATGTCATTAAAATTCTTCTGAACACAGTAAAGTTTACTGAAGCATTCCGTGTGCAATAGCAAAACAAAACAAACAATAACAGCAAAAACAAAAAACAAGCCAGAAACAGCTTAAGTGTCTAATGATAGAGGAATGAATAAATAAAAGCCTGTATATTTCTACACTACAGTATTATGCAGAAGTTAAAGAAATGAATCAGGCATACACAGTCAGAGATGGCAAATCATATTATTAAATGAACAAAGGATCATGCAAAATGATTAAAAACTGTATGGCACCATATGAATGTAAGCACACAAAAAATACCATACACTGTTTACAGGTGGACATTCAACAAATATTTATTAAGTCCCAGCTGTATACAAGGCACTCACACACATACACACACACACACAAGCATGCACACATTAGTACGGTATGTTTTTATATGTTATATTTATAAATGGCCTGTGCTATATATTTTAGACATTCAAACACACATAAAGGATAGTTTATTTGATATATATGCATATGATATGAATATTAAAAATGAGCCGGAGGGACACATAGCGAACCCATTACCATTGTTGGGCCTTGGGATACAGAAGGGGAATGAGATGGGTAGTTTCATTTCTTAGTGGGGAGGGCGGCAGCTAGAAGCAAATGTTACAAAATACTGCCGGTTCTTACGTCTGAGTGACGCCCCTGTGGTGTGTGTTATAGTCTTTATACTTCTCTGTAGCTTGTACATTTTGCAAAATTAAAAGAAGTCATTGAAAACGGGAAATGTCAAGTGGAAAACAGCGGATTACGTAGTGGTCACTGGCCTCGCTCACGTCTCCCACTGCGTCCTAGGGTGCAGCTGGGTGGAAGGGAGCCTTCAGGAAGCACTAATATGCAGGCGCAGAGCCACGCTCGAAGCCCCCGAAGCTCTCCTCTTTAGATTTCATTTGAAATCACTCCCGTTTTTTCAGGGCTCTGGTGGTCACAGCGACGGAGCAGTGGACGTCCTTTAACTGCTGTTCTTATTGGGCACTCGGCCAAATGTGTGACCGCCCTTAATGTCATCAGAGCTTCATTCGACTAAATAGTCCCCACAGTCCAGCCCAGTGCTGCTTGCCGTTGTCCTCAGGACCTCCCTTCTTGTCATCCTTCCGAGCGGCTCATTCCCAGGTGTGTTAGGTTCATCAGGTTCCATAATGAAGTCCCATGGGCTCCTCTTCCTCTTCCAGGGTGCAGCTTGGCCACCTGAGCCATGTCCTGGAAGAGGGGGGAAGCCAGACGGACATGTTCTGCTCAACCCTGGGCCCGGAACCCCCCCTCCCCACTGCCCTCCAGGCGTTCTCTCCCCTGTATCTGGCTAGTTCATGTCCTCTGCCTTCTCTGGACAGAGGCTTCCCACCAATGGCTGTGATCCTCTTCCTGGCCTAACGCACATCCTTCCTGTTCTGAAAGCAAAGAGAAAGAAAAAGGGAGGTGAGGGCTGGGGTCCAGCAAACAATGTTGCTCCTCTGTGCAGGGAGGAAGGAAAGGAGGCGCCTTCTCACGCTCTGACCTCTCTGGCCTGCTAGCCCATGGAGCAGTGAGGGGGCAAACCCGACATCCTCCACTCTCCTCCTATGCCTGGGTGGGTCTGTCCCCACCCAGAATGCAAAGCCGAAAGTGTTTACCATTTGACCCTTGATGGAGAAAGTCACCGACCCTTGCTCCAGGACATCAGTTCCACATGACGTAGAGACATGGGCACCCCACCTTCTTCATCCCTGCTTCTCTCTATCTTCACTCCCGCTCACCTCCTCAGGAGCAAAAAGCTTCTCTGAAGTTATGTTGAGTGACAGCGTCCGATAAAAGCTTGAGAAAATATGTGCCTTAAAAGTTTCTAAAATATCCTCCTTTTTGCCCATAGAATGAGGATTTGGGTTTAATAAACACTTTGTGGGGGTTTCAACGCCGTTTAGTTAATACTTATTCTCTCTTGGAAATGAAAAGCCCAGCATCCTGGAATTGTCACTGCTGTTGTTATCCTGGCGAGCCTTCCTATATATGGTCAAAGGAACAGTCGGAGGCTGTCACCCTCCCACCGCTCATTGCAAACTAGACCTGAGTCTAATTAGAATAAAGCCTATTAGAAACAGAGATGGCCATTAATGCCTTGATTGATTTTTCTAATAAAGTAAGTTGGGGGAGGAGACTTTAACAGCACAGCTAATTACTTCGCTTTTCTTTGGCATTTGTTGTCAATCGTTGTCGGACTGTAAATGAAAATACTGCTGAAACGCTCTCTAACTAGTGAGGCTCTGACGTGGCCCCAAGGAAAGGGGACAGAGCGCTGGCTTCTGGCCACGGCACCACAGGAGGAGGATTGACCAGCAGCCCCTGGGGTGTCCTTCATTCCACCTCTCCACCCTTTCCCGCCTCCTCCTCATCATGTTTGTTCTGGATTCTAGCTCAGTGTTCCCAGATGCTCCAGTGGTGGGATGCGGCTCTCCTGCCCAGCTCTTTCTGGTTCAGGGACAGGGCTTAAATGTCCAGATTCTCATAGAAACTTGGATCTGAAGTTATCTCTGGATGGTGATACATGGAGGAAAAGATTGCAGCGGCGGGGGCAGGGGCGGGGGAGGGGGTTAGGTGGGCAGAGACAGAAGATGGGCCAAAATACAGATGCGACAACTGTGTTTCGTTACTCAAGATCCTCTTTGAAGCTTGGAAGGCCGGCCAGCCGCACAGTGCAGGGTGGAAGGTTACGCAGGAGGCAAGAAACGGGGACTCTGGGAGCCCACAATTAGAAAGAGAGAGTGGGGAGGTGAACCATGGGAAGGAAGCCAACAGCAACAGGGACTCAAAATAATGCCCGAAACTAACAGGCGTTCCCAGCATCATCATGAGAGGTAAAGGAGAAGAGAAGGAATTCTTCAGTCAGTCAGTCAGTCAGTCAACAAACAAGGGCCTGCTTTGTGACAAGTATAAGAACTCACACTTCCAGATAGAAATAAGCCTCATTTAAACAAACTTCTATGATGAACCTTCATTACAAAAACTCATGTTTGCTTACTCTTTATCAACTGCATTGTTCAAAAGGGCTGCTTTTTCCAGTGTGGTTTGAAAAATGTTGACAATTTGCTTCACTAATGAAAGTCCCAGGACACCTCCTCTATCACATCATTCAACAACCTCCATCCCTACACACTCACACACACACTCACTTTCATAACCACTGCGACAGGGGCCACACGAGGATTCCATTAGGTCTCAAAAAGACTTCTTGGCTAAACTTGCTGTGAAACGTAGTAGTGGGATGGAAGGACCCCTGGGAGAGGAAGAGCCCAGTTCACCCTCGAACAGTTGGGGGAAATGCCCCTGGAAGCTGCGATGGTAGAACGAGATGGGAAAGACGAAGTAGACATGGAGGGGAGGCTAACAGGGGTAAGCGAGACGAGAACAATGCGCATGAAAACAGCGTTACACAAGAGAGACCTTCCTGTTTGGGACCTGCAGGTGGTCTGTCCTGTGGTGCCATTTGGCAGCACAGCGTACAGGAGCCATATTTTAGGGTTTTTGTTGTTTGTTTTTTGTTTGTTTTTTTGGCTGGGGGATGTATTCGATTGATTTTCTTCATGCCTCAGAAAAATGCAGCAATGAAAATATGTGTTCATACATTTTTAATAAATTTATGGAGGTATAATTTACATGCCATAAAATTTACTCATTTGACATGTACGATTAAGTGAATTTTAGTAAATTTACCCTGTTGCACAGTTGTCAATCATCCCCACTCCAGTTTTAGAACACCTCCTTCACCTCAGTAAGATCCCTCCTGCCTGTTTGTAGTCATCCCCATTCCTACCTCCAGCCCCAGGGAACCAGTGCATACATTTTTTTTAAATGTGTATTTGTGTCTTTGGGAGTTTATCTTTGATACTGATTTCTAGAATAAAGGGCGTGAACACTTTTATGGCTCATTGTACATATTACCCAATTACTTTTCAAAGCAACTGTGCCGTTTCAGTGCGAGGCCAGCAGTGTATGAGAGTCAGGTCTCACCGTGCATTCTCAAAATTGGGTGTGGCCATTTTTAAGTAATATCTCATTGTTTTAATTTGTATTTTTGATTACTGAAGCCAACTGTTCATCTGCCTGTTTGCTGACTTTGTTTTGTTCTGCATGAGTTTCCACGTTGTGCCCTTCCCTCTGAGTGAGACTCTGTCGCTGTTCATTTTGTTATAGGTGTGAGCTTCTCCTGTAACTTCTCCCATTTACACATTGTACGCTGTAGGTATTCTCGCCATTATGAGATGAGCCTTTTTATTTTGTTGCATTATTTTTTGACGTGCAAAGTTTCAATTTTACATGATCAAATAAGCTCATCTTTGCATTTTTCCTTTGAGGCTAAGCATCATCTCTCTCTCCAGAGCGTCAACAGAAGTTCAGTTTTATCTTCTGTTCAATTATCGCTGAGATTTAGCACATTGATACTTTTGGATTCCCTTTGTCAGGTACTTAATTTGTTCATATCTTAGGCTGTATTTCTGTGATATTTTATTCAGTGTTGGTACTATTTTGGGTGGGTCCATTAAAAAAAAAAAACATGGAAAAACTGACACACTTGCAAAGGAAGGAGACCTAGGTGGGAACCATGTTACTCGCGGGCAGTGGATGGAGGGATACTGGCGATCTGGGGAGACCCATCCCCTGGTTCCAAAGGCCTAGACTAAGCCATTCTGTGGGCAAGAGGCAGGGTTTGGGCTTCGCTGTTGAACAGGTTCACAGGCAGCTTGGAAAAGTATCTGTTTCCAGATGATGACAGGAGTTTCCCTGTCTGGAATGTGGTAAACGGAGGCCCATCCTCCGTTAAGTGTTAAGGTCGGAGAGGAAAGCCCCCAGGTCCCCTTCCAACGCCAGAATTTCAGAACTCCCTAGGTATTTGTCATCCTTTCATTTATTCAACAAATGTTCATCAAGCATCTGACATGTTCCTGACACTAAACAGTTTCTGCCCACTCGTTACTTCTATTCAAGGGGGAGGGCAGCCAATTATGAAATGAATTAATGTATTGATAATGTCAGGTAATGATAACCAATATAAATAACAATGAAGCAGAGTAAGAAGTGCTATTGGGTATAGGGCGTTCAGGGAGGGCAATGAGGTGACATTTCGGCAGAGATTTAGAAGATGGGAAGTAATGGATGTGTGAGGGCTGGGGACAAAGGTAGCCAACCAGGAAGGAGGAAGGATGAGGACCCAGGCCCCGAGGTACACAGCTAGACCAAGGACCTGAATGTAACTGACTGACCCAGCTATGGGCCTAATTTCTCACCCCACCAGTTTATGAACTATTTATTGTTGGACCTATTCATCTCATTTTTCAGTATCATCATAAGAGCTATAATTTATTAAGTACGTACCATGTGCCAAGATTTGCGAAACACCTTATGTATTTTACTTCTAGTTCCCACAAAAACGCTGCGAGTTAGGTCTTACCACCCCCATTTTAAAGATGGGGAAACTGAGGCTCAGTGCTCCCTCTCAGTAATTTTCATCTAGCCCTAACCTACTCCACTGGGAAAATTCGCTGTTCACAGTTCATCATTACATGCCTGAGGTGTACGCGTCAGGCCCAGTGCAAAAATGTCTGAAAGACGAATACGGGAAAATCACACCTGAAACTGGATGGCCAGCCCTAGGCTTTTGTCTCCGTAAACCTGAAGAAAAAAGTACTCTGTAGGCACGCTGCAGGAAAAATTTAGTATTTGAAGTCACTCTTTGAGTGTTCCCCTTCAAACTGGCAGAATTTAAAATTAGGATAACATCCTTTCGGTCCTTAAAATCTCTAATTCTTAGCCTAGATATTTCAACATACAAAAACTTTTACCCTAGAACCTTGGAAATGCAGGTTCAGAGTTGACCTAAACTTCTTTAAGTTTCCAAGAAAGTAATGCAGACAACGAGAGGGGATGTAGGGTATTCCCGTACACAGGAACGGCATGGCCAGGGAAAGGTCAGTAAGCAAGGGCGGCAATGTCTTGTGTCTGCGCCACAGTGCCCGTGTGGTTCTCCCGACAAACCTTCCTTGTCAGCGTCATCGGGCGTTTCCTGTCCTCCAGCTGGTGGGACCCTAGTAGGGCTCTCGCTCTCTGTAGATTTCCGTGTGGCCTTTGCACAAGAGTGGAATTGTGTCCAACAGTCCCTGGCTCCAACTGCGCAAAGTGTCTTCACGAAGACCTTGGTTTTGCGGTCCCTCTTAGCGGGCAGAGCGTGCTTCAGTTCGGAGAATTGCTGTGTATTTCCCAAACCCAGCTACTGCCACTTCCTACCTTCTGACAGCTGAAGGTTTTAAGGTCCTCTTTTTAGCACAGCTCTTTAAAAACTTAAATGAGATGCGAAGTCATGTTATAGAAGCCAGCTCCCTGTCCCGCCCGGTAGGGCAGGTGTGCAGGTGGGGCCGCGCGGATGATGCTGTGATGAGGTCACTCAAGCCGCTGCTCTCAGATTCCCCTTAAGCCAATGCCAACCATCTGGGGACTTGCACTCTCTGTGGCTTTGATTCCCAAGTTTTCTGTTTAGAACATGTTTGGTTCTCAGAGCCGCTGACGGGTGATAACAACAAAAATGGAACTGATTTGAATTTGAATTTAGTTACCAACTTAACTACAGTCGTAACAAAAAAGGCAAGGATTATCCTGGGCTCTTGGGCTTGTCTGAGGTTTGCCCACAAGTCACAGGGCACTGCTCCCTGCTCGGAGGGCTGCTGTGAATACCAATGAAATAGTGTCTGCAAGGCACTGAGTGCAGCTTTCCTTCTTCTCATAGCAATTATAGCAATTTCAGAGGAGCGGATGCCTGGGAAATGAAAGCTGCAGTCTTGAGTCAACACAGAGGTTTCTATAGACTTGTTCCTCCAAAGGGGGCGCTTTCCTATGGGAACAGTAAACTTGGAGGGCCTGAAATGTACCTTCTGCTTCCTAACCCTGTAACTCTCTTACAGAATTGGAGACACGTATGCGTGTGTGTGTGTCTGCTTGTCTATCACTGGACCCAAGTGTTCCTTGTGGATAGGTGTCCCCTGAACCCCACACTGGCCAGCCGGGCCTTCACTTCGATTTGAGGCCTCCCTTAGATAGAAGAAGGGAAGGGACTTAGGTGTCTGCCAGCGGGAACAGGAAGTTCTAGCCTGTCCTGGGTGCAAGGCTGAAGTGGGAGGTGGGACTCACTGACAACCGTCGGATCACAGTTTATGACCACAGTCCTCACCTGTCAACCACAGGGAAGAAGGTCCCTACCCCTCTGCCAGGGGACTGGACAAACACGAAGTTTAATGGTCTCAGTCATAACAACAGCAGCAAATATTTATTGACTACCTGCCAGACACTATAGTTTTCCCCTTCAATCCTGATCACAACCCTACGAGGCAGAGACCACAATTATCCCCAGGAAACCAAAACCCAGTAATTTGCCTGATGTCACGCAACAGTGTGTGTGTTTCCACATATATACTGGAAAGGTCCTCTGTCCTCTCTCAATGAAAATCCCACGAGCCCGCCCTCCCCTCCAGCTGAACACCCCGTGTCCTCATGCAGGCCTACTCCTGGGCCCCCACGTGGCGGGTCTGCAGAGACCCTCACCTGGTAGGCGTGCAGCGTTGTGCTGAGGTGTTCAGATGTGGAAAATAAACTCCCAGCTGTCAGGGTCCATGTCCGTGTCCCTTCCAGTTCTTCAATATGTGGCCCAGAGAGTGTTTTCTGAGTGCTCTGGGCCCAGGCTAGGAATGGGTCACCACTTGCTTGGGAGGGGTGACCGGGGAGGCTGTCAGTGTGGGGTGGCTGTTGAGTGCATACTTCTCTTCTCAGGAAGATGGGTTGCCCAGGTTCTCTGCCCAGAAGGCGTTTTCATGCAGCAAGGAAAACAAACCTGGAGACCTTGACATTGGGGTCAGACTCTCTGTGGGTCGGGGTCGGTTGGGGGGCGTGGTTCGGCAATCGGATGCTGGAGGAAAACTGAAACCTGCTAATAAGTGAATCACATTCCCAGAGAACAAGCAATCTGAAGCCATTTAGCCTGGGAACAGGCAGCCTCTGACGTCTTCCTTGTGTGGTAGCATTTTTCAGTTTTTCAAACACATACACATATATGTCCAACATGTATAAATTATGTGCCAGGCACTATTTAATCACTTTACTACTATGAACTCATTTAACCTTCAGCAACCCCGTGAAGTCAGTACTGTTGTGTTCTTCCTTTTGTAGGGGGGGAAACTGAGACACAGAGATGTGACTTAATCCAGGTGCCAGGGCGAGTCAGTCAAAGCCAGGGTCACCCCCAGCCAGGCAACGCAATAATTCACTGTGACACTCAACCCTTAGGAGAATGTGTAATATTTCCAAATACAGATATTGAGACAAAGAAACATGCAATAAATTTAATAAATCGTTTTATGCAAAATGATATCCTTTAAGTTTTAGATACTTTTATGAATAAGTTCCAGTTATTCAGAAAATTCCATTTTAAAAGAAATAGTCTGCCCTCCCCCCCAAAAAAAACTGAAACACATAGTATGTATTTTAAAAGAAAAAAGCCAAAGGATGCAAACAGCATTAATCCGTGAACTTTTTTTATTGCATTTGTTGGGGTGACACCGAGCCCTTGTCTATGACACTGTGAGGCAAGCAGACACCTGTCCCCTGTGCTGCCTGTGGTGGAGTGCAGATCAGGAAGCCCTGGGCTTTGGCCGAGGCAACCCGGCCGGGTCAGACGGGGGGCTTAAGTCCCAGTCCCAACGGTGGCTTCCCAGCGTGTACACCCTCCTGAAGAGAAGATGGGTTATGTTCAAAAGTAGCCATTGTAGAGAGTCCGGAAGCCGGCTAGAAACCCGTTTTGTCAGCAAATGACTCAGCATTTTTTGCCTTCTTGTGCATCCCACACATACCAAACGTAGTCCGAA
This sequence comes from Mormoops blainvillei, assembly GCA_004026545.1. NCBI lineage: Eukaryota > Metazoa > Chordata > Mammalia > Chiroptera > Mormoopidae > Mormoops > Mormoops blainvillei. Next base: position 13,950 of record PVJD01005298.1, on the reverse strand, counting down.
AATAGGTTATGTCCAATGAGTCCGTGTTTGTTTTTCTAAAAACCCTGTTTTAATTTAGAGGGAATTAAACAAAGACAGCCCCCTCTATAAAGCGGTAAACTCCAGGCGCGGAGGTGCACTGTAAAATGTGAGTCACCCTGGCCCGGCCGAACGTGACACGTTCGTTGTTCGTGTCCGAGCCTCTGGTTCGTGAGAAGTGGGTCGCACGAATGGGTCGTCCATTTGGTGATCTCTTGGTGAAACCCTTACCATTCTACAGTAAGGGTTTATTTGGTGCTTGGTAAAACGTCCATGCTTCGAGGTATATGCAGTTTATAAATCGGTATACACAGCTTATGGAATGTGTGTTTATGACATACCTATCTCATACCCAGTAGTCACTGATGACGCCTGGGTTTTGGTGCAAGGAGACGTATACTGAGAGAAAATCGAAACGTGTAACTAGCTGCCTCGGGCTTGGCTTTGAATATCTCATTTCCATGTTATTCTTTTCTTTTCCCCTCCAGGGTCGAGATTACTGTTCGGAAGAAGAGGATATCACATAGCACCAAACTAACACTCAAACCAGGAGCTACTACTGTGTAAATAGGTGACACCCCAGTTGAAATCTTTGCAAAGGTCGGTCCTGTCCAAGGAACAGCACTATAGCAAAAGAAGAGCGCTCTGTATCGTATGCCCCATTAAATTACAGTGTTTCCTAATGAACTTGCAAAGGAATATTGCTAAACACAAACAAAAAAAAAAAACTGTTCTCGAACTTTCTTTGTTGCTGCTAGTTAAAACTTGTTGCAACTTCTCACTTCTCTTGTGTCCAGGTATGCAGCAAAATTCTGCGACTTCACCTTAAAGATACTGTTGGTTTTACAGAGGCCGTCCAACCTATTTTCTATAAGATGAGGTAGTGGTGAACTCAGATATCAAACTTCTGTCCTAGACTGGTCCGCTTCTAAGCATCTCCTTCACTCCCTCCTTCCTCCCGGCCTCTCCCAAGCGCTCCAGAGCCTTGCTTCTCCCGCGCGATGCGGCGCTTGGGGGATGGGATGGTCACTATGGCAAGCCTTGTTACTCTGCCAAGGAGAAGCAGAGAAACTCTTACCGATTCAAAGCATGTTGTGACCTGACTCCTGGGAGTGACCCAGGAGGGAGCAGCAGGTGGTTTCACTTACTAGGTATCTACTCAAGGATTAAGCTTGCAACATTGGCTTCGCGCAGACGCAGACGGAGGTGTGATCACAATCATTTCGAATCCCTCTTCCCCACTTTTTTTTTCTAAGAAAATAAACATTTTACTGTTTTTATGTATCCTTGTCTTCTCCCATTCATCCAGTTCAGTGTTTTACTTTGATCCTGGGTGTGGAAGATGAGCCGCCCTTTGCAATGGCAGTGAAAATGACTCCCTACTCTCCCGTTAATAACCTGCCAAGCACTGGCTGGGCAGCAAGTGGTCCCAGGAGACGAGGGGGCATCCCACGGCTTTTTAGGAGGACCTGAAACCACCCCGTTACCTTCATTGTGTTAGCAGATCAACCATCCTGTTTCCTCATTCTCTCCCTTCAGTGACCCAGGAGCCCCGTCACATCCGTTCTCTCTCCCTTGCAACCCTGCCTCGCACAGTGAGAAATGTTCACCTCTCTGAAAACATAGCACACTCCCCCTGGTGACGGTGTTTGGAGACGCGAAACCTGAAGCCCCAGGGCAGGCCTGGGGGATGTTAACTGTGGGTTTGATAGAGTTTATTTTTCCATATTTTATGAAGAGAACAATCTCTTCCCAAAGACAGAAGTAATATTTTTAACAAATGTTGTCACAAGTCCACAGCCATCAAAAGGAGAAAATAACTTTTGTATTTTTTTAACGCGTTTGATAGCTTCGATGAGGGTTGTCTTTGCTACTCCCTGGGGAGGGCACCCTAGCCAGTGCTATGCCAGCAGTCCAGGTCTGGGCTTGTCCCACAAAAACAGAGAAGGAACCCCGTCTCTTTCTCTCTTTGAGGGTTGCGAATGTGCAGGGTCTCACCATTGGCCTCCCTGCCACCCTCCAAAGGGGGTAGTTAGTATTTTTGGTATAGTCAAGAGGTCACCTGCCGCAGAATAGGATAAGAAGCTAAATTTGTTCTTGCTGAGAAGACGATCCCGGACTTTAAAACCCAGCCCCCCAACTGACGTCACCATGGATGAGCTAATGGTGACTCCTCATCTCCTTTTAGACCCAGGGCGCAAAAGGGAAAGGATGGAAACTCAGTCAAGAACTGTAGAAAATGGACTCAAATGTTAGCAACAAAAGCCCTTCATTCTTTCAGCCAGCAGCAGCTATTTTGGGGAGCAGCTGTGGTTGTTACATAAATAGAGAAGCAGCCAAAATTTAAAGCTTTTTATCCTGCTTCAAGCAGAAAAATGCAGGGAGAGTCGAGTCGCCTCGGGTTTTAAGCTCCCTCCTTTTGTATGGTTTTGGCCAAGTAACTAAAATAGTTCTGCTCAACTGTAAACAAACGGCGAAGCCCCACCTCAGGCGTGTCCAGTGAGGACTTTGTTCACTGCTATGCGGATGCCCTTGTCCCTGGGATTTCTTGTTCTCACGAAGCAAATGCTAACCGTCTTCCACGTAACCCGTCCACTGTCTCACGTAGTGTCTTCCCAGAAAATCACCGCCTTCTGCCCGAAGACGAAATGTGTTCATACCATTTTGCTTGCAGTCATGTTTAATGTTTGGACATGACACACGTGTATACGGCACCATGTGTTTCCCGGGAACCTGACTTTTGAGTATCTTGTAAAACTGGAAACTGGTTCCCGTGAAACAGTGACTTTTCACCTGGAGTCCTGGCTCCCAGTTTCAACACTGGAGACCTCTTTGAAGTACAAAAGCGATTTATTTGCAGACAGATTTCGTACATCTAGAAATAGATCTGAGGACTGCGGTGGCTGAGCGGGTTGGCATGAAATGCTTGATGATGTGACAGCGCTCAAAACTCTCTGTTTTCCATTTGTCGGTTTTAATCATAAAATTGTCAAGTGATTGGTGTTTGTACGTTATTTTTTATGCCTTCCGTAAGGGTCTCAAGCAAAACTATTTTGCCTTCCTTTCCCCTGTGTATCTGAACATTAAGCAGATTGTCTCAGATACAACGAGAATAATAATCCAGAAGCTTCTGCTGGCTGTGATCTCTGAGGCTGAGGAAGATGGAAGGAGGGAGGGAGGGAGAAAAACGGCCCAGTGGATGGAGGTGGAAAAAGGATGAGAAATGGACCGAGGAGCATTTAGCAGAGAGAGCTGATAGTATGGCTGTGTGCCGGGGTGCAATCCCCCATCCAGCTGCCTCTCGGCCAGGGGGTGGGGCAGACTGTCAACGAGATTTACAGCTGGATGACACAGGCCTTATGTGCTCGGAGCTGCGGAGTTGTCAAAGTTCAGCATGTGTGCCTGGCTTCCTTTGGGTTGGCGGAGATTCGAGATCACGGAGTACTGCTGTTGTAGCTGAGACGTGTGTGTTGCTGGCCGATGTGCTTGGCATAGGTTTTTACCTCGGTGATGACTCCTGGTCCCAGGCTGGGGCATAGAGCAGTGTGTGATGGTCTATTTAGGGACATTAAGTCCAGAGATGGGAAAACCAGGTCCCCTAAGAATCAGCAGCGGCCTCCATGGGCCTGCTGGGAGGTGGGCCTCTTCCCGTCTGCAGTGCCCATGGGCTTTGATGACTCAAGGGAGAGATGACTTGACTGAGGAGTAGCCATGGTTAGGTATTTAGTCCTGTTTTCTGGTGCCCACCTTCCCCACTGTCAGGCGTGGCCATACCTGCACCCTGACAACCTCCAGGAGCCAACCCCGGGCTGACGGCCCCCCACTTCTCAGCTCCATGGGATGCCCATCCACTTTGAGTTATAGCTTTGTCTTTCCAACCCCGTAGAGACGGTTTCCTTCTCCTAGGGTCAGACTCTCCCCTGAGCCTGCTAAAAACAGAAATTTTACCTCATGTGGATTTTACCTCGGGAGCCTGTGATGCAGGTTAGCACACTGATTACAAGTCCTGCTTAGACAGTGGGCCAGAATTTAGAACAGTGTTCCATCCCTGCCCATCTTAGAAAAAAACAAAACAAAAATGAGGTTTAAAATGTCAGCTTTATAGGAAGAAAAATTATTAAATTCTTAATCCAGGAAAATACTGGCTCCGAATCTTGGATTCCGTGACTCTGACATGTTCCTTATGAAAGACAGAACGACTGGTTACTAAGACTTACTCCTTCCTCCTCCCAGCTCCCTCCTTTGAAAACAGAAAAGCATTAGATTGCACTCTGTAATTTTACGTAAAATCTGCCTTCCATGCTTTTCCCCCTGGAAGGCATTCTTAGAGCTTTATTTCTTTGTGCCTCTCAGAAATTAAACTTTTTATGAAGTTACTTAAACCCCAGGACAAGTAAGGCATGGTGGTGAGGGGAGGGGCTCTATGTATTTAGGGCATAATGAAAAGGTGGCTCGAAGCAGGAACTCTGGCTTCTCAACATCACAGGTGGATCACGGCCCCCCACACGCTGCTGTCAAGCCGAGTGAGGCGATCGGCCCTCACACTGCCCCTGCAATAAACCTTCGAAACTTCACGGAGGAGGTCCGTGAACTGCCTTGTGCCAATGAATGGATGTGGTTTCCCAAGAGGGGAAGAACGTCTTTAACTTTAGTCACGTTTCTGCATGTCTCTGCAAAAGGACCAAAAAGCTGTGGCAGACAGTGAGGACGGTGGGTGAATATATCCCTTTTGCGACAAACCTTCGGACTCACTAGCCATGCCGTGTTTTGCAGGAGACTCTTGTACTGTGTCTGGGATCTAATCTAATCCTGAAAGTAGACAAGAAGCTAATATTTATTCCTCGTACTCACTCTGTGCCAGATACTGTGCTAGGCTGTCTCATAACCATCTCGTGTAAGCCTCACACTCACGCTGTGCAGTGAACCTACCCCACCCACCCCCCGCCGTGTCCTAAGTAGCATATCTTACATGCAGAATACATCTATCTGACATAAATGCCCAAGCTGAAAGAAGGGCAGATGTCATTCTAGTATTTTCCCAATTTCTTTAATATTACTCTGCCCTTCGCAACACTGTGAAAACAACCCTTTGGGGGCACCCACCTTCCAGAATCTCCCTTAGACTCCTCAGCCGCTTGGTTTCCCTGTGTGGAGGGCTTTACTTGGCCTTCCCACATCTGCGGGGCTACACACACACCAGGAGAGGCCGCTGGCTAGTAGGACATCAGTGCCCCGAAGGAGAAGGCTTTTCGAAGGTAGGCACATACCTCTCCCCTAGGAACTTCCGTTGCATCTGGAAAAGGCACCTGGCGCTTCTGCGGGGAGACGCCAGATGCAGCCAGGACAGGCCGCACCTTTTTAAGGTGAAGGTCCTTAACCTTGCAGAGAAGTCTGGGAGAATCCGATCTCCAAAGACGAAGGAAAGGCCTGGACTACTGACCTGAAACCTTTTCTTGTGGGCGAGGGTTGGACATCTCTTTTTGATCTTTGCACACGGGGGTCTGTATTTTCCAGGCTAGTTTAAGCAATGAAACTAGAGATGAATCTCATTCAAAACCTTAAACGCTTAGGATAGTCCTGTAGTGACTTGGATGTCATTTAAATATCTTGTCCCAAGGAAGAAGGGCCCAAGAATTCCCCTGAGTTTCTCTCCTTGCTCCTAAAAGCACATCCTCTAAAGATGATGACTCACATCTCCATAGCAACTGTGGAAGGTGCTGCCTAGAGAAGACCCACCCTCGCCCTCACTTATTTAGCTCGAAGGAATCTAAAGCATTTCCTTGTGTAGAGGGGGTTCCTATGACCAGTTTGCCTATGAAAACTGTCCCCAAGGTTCTGCCTCTAACCTAGTAACTGTCAGGTTCATTCAGTATAATGTGGAAAATGGCTCTTGTCCCTTGGAAGCTAGAGAAATTGCCTTAATTCAGCAAGATTCACCCCTAAACCAAAGGCCTCATTCTAATACTGTCTTTCCTCTCTAACCCTGAATTCTCCCTTCTTCCCTTTCCAGGGGTTATTTTTAGCCCAAGGCTTTGAACCTGATTGAGTAAGACTTAGAGGCAGTAAAAAGAACACCATAAACTCAGCCAGAACTGCCTTAGGGTCCCTAGGGTTAAAAATAGCTGTGGAGTCTTGGGGGCCCACTTGGCCCAGACCCAGAAGTGAGAGCACAGCCCCTGGTTTCCTGGCATTTCAGTCCAGACCTTCAGGGGCTGTTGTCTCGCAACAGTCCAGGGAGCGAGGGAAGCTTTGCAATAGATTTCAAGCCAGCTTTTCTGTTCAAAGCAAGATGCTAATTCATTTTTAAAAATTGTATCTAATTTTCTGGAGCAGAACCAGGCAGCTGTCTTATTAGGACTCTAAATTTGGATCTATTTCCTGAACACACACACATACACACACACACACAGATACATGGAGAAAGAAAATATAACTACTTTATTACTAAAACAGTTCAAGGAAGAGCTGTATTTTTGCCTTTTCCTAACCTCTGAGATAATGTCTAGGAAAGTATTAGTTAACTATAATAATACCAAAATGGGAAAAGCTAGTGGTCACTCTTATAAAAGTTTGTCAGACTCGCATAGGAAAACAGAGGTCTGCCAGTCTTCTTACCTGTGTCACCTCTGCCCCAGCATGCCCCGCCACTAGCATGTTTGCCTCACCTGGGCCTCTAGCCTGGATGCTGTGGCTGGTGGCCTTGCCCTACCCCAGGACAGGTCCTCCAGGTGACCTGCCAGCTCCAGCGATACACAACCACGGCATTTCCCACACTGTCCCACTCATCCAGCGTGGCCTTGACTGTGGCACTTTAGCAGCTCCACTGGGACACTCCAATACCTGTGCATGGAGTTAGGGCCCCTTCGTCAAGGTTGTCCCAGATGTAGCATGTTTAATGTTGCCTTCCCCAGCGGCAAGGATGCAGTCATTCAACAAAGTGTTTCTAGGGCACCTGGTATACTCCGGGAACTGAGCTCATCGCCAGCAATACACAGTTGGCCCAAACACAGCTCCTGCCCTCCAGGAGCCTGCCGTCCACCCCAGAGACAGTGTGGGAAGTGCCACAGGAAGGATAAATACTGGACGCTGTGAGAGCGTCTCACATGGCAGCAGCCCAGCTTTGGGGATCAGGGGCCTACCCCAAAGAGGGGGCATCAATGCCCAACTTTGTCAGAGGACTTACAGAAAGTGCTGCAAATGACCTTCCAGGCTGTGGGGACAGGATGGTTCTCATCCGAAGGAGAGACAGTGTGGCTTTGGGGCCTGCATGCAGTCAAGCAGCTGGAACCGGGAGCTGAGGAGGGAGAAAGGACGAGGCCAGGGCCATCAGCCACCCATCCCAGAGGGCCCCGCGGACTCTGACCACTCAGGGGGCATCAAGAAGGCCTGTGGGTGGTACTCTGCCCTCCAAAGTAGAGGTCACTGCTGAGGTCACCCAGAGAGGTCACTGTGGGCAGCAGCAGGACCGGGTTTCCCCTCCTTGCTGTGGAAGCGCCCACTTCTTGCTGAGATGAGTTGTCCCCTTGGAGCCCCCAACCCAGCTGCTTGCATTCAAGGGCTTCAGTCTGGGTTGGGTCTGGGTCAGGAGCACAAGGGAGAGCTTCGGGTCACCCTCACCTACCTGTAGAGCCACCGGGGCTAACAGTTCCTCTTGGCGGCAGGCTGGCCTAGACGCAGGGATGAGGGTGCACCCTAAGATGAGTGTGCGGGAAGCAGCAGAGGGCCCCCCGACTGAGGGTGTTACCCCTTCATTCATTCCACCCGGAGACAGCTGCCCTTGGGCACTTGGACAGCCTTCCATGGATTGTCACACCTGGTGGCCAGGCCTCTGCTGTGTCCAGAGTATATAACGGAGTCCTACCAAAGAAAGGAGATATTTTTAAAAGTTCAGGCACAGATGGATTCTATGCACATGGAAAATAGCCCCGAGCCTAGACAGCTGCCATGGACCTCGTGGGGACAGGGAGGCCACCGGAGCTCGGAGCTCTGTGTTCTTAGGGTATGAGGCAGGGAAGGCCCAGGGCCTACTGGAGTCTCTGCGGAGACAACTCGCAGTGCCTTTTAGGTTTTCCAAAGAACCTGTTCACTCACACCCCTCACCAGACAAATAATCAGAAACTTAATAAAGAGAAGGAAAGAACCGGATAAATCAAAAGACTAGCTGTGATGCATCGTGGTTTCTAGAAACTCAAGAGAAGGCTCGAACAAGCGACATCATTGCCCTGAGAGGTTGGAGGAATTTGGGGCTGGAGGCAGTTTTCCTAGCTGAGTGGCTCGGGGGTCCCCAAGGGCCCTGCATGCTCCTGCGGGCTGACCTCCTTGGCGAGTGCCCCACGCCTGCCCTCCTGGGTGCAGCCTGGCCTACTCCACGGCAACACCAGCCTTCTGGACCCTTGGGAAGATTTGAACTCAAAACACCCACTCCTTTCCCAGACACTCTTTTGGCTCCTCGCCGAGGAATTTCTAATTCTGTGTCTTGTGGTTTGCCCTGGAAGATCCCATAAACCTAGGCATTTTGATTAGAATTTGACCCGTGGATCCAGATGCTAGAAACCGATAGAACACTAGACCTCCCACACACACCTAATTTAAAATTAAGGCCCCAGAAGGTCCGCCTGGCGGGGTGGGCTGGTGGGGGGAGGGTTGGGGGTGGTCGTAGAATATAGCCCGCCAGGTTTGCCTTAAGGCACCCTCTCATTGTCTGCGCTGGCCTGATCTCCACTCCATCACCAGGAAGACAGCAAAAGCCCCCCGCCCACCCCATCAATGGCTGATGCTGGCTCTTCCCGAGGGCATTTGGGTTTTGTGTAGGAATGAGGCCTTTTGAGCTGCGCTGTTCTGTTCAGGCAGCAGGATGGGGCAGCGTCAGCTCTCAGGCAGGTCTGAGTGGTGTCTTGGGGAGGCTCCTCTGAGCACCTGCAGAGGCGTCCTCGGGTGGCCATGGGCACCCTGCAGGGCGGCCTCCCCACGGTCCACGTGCACTTGGCTTCTGTAAAGCTAGAGGGTGCCCATCTGTTTCCATCACACATGTCTATCCGCAAAAACTATGTTTATTAATTTATTGAAAGCCTGTATTCACCTCCTTCTATACTAATATATTAGGCACATGATAAAAAGTACACAACATAGAAATTTTAAAAGAATAAGATAGAAAATATTCTAGTCAGAGGTTCTGGTATTTTCCCTTTGAACCCCTGAGGGGGGCCCTTGGGGATCCCCTGGTATGTGCACACCCACTTTGGACACCACTGTTTTAAGAGCAGGTCAACACACCTTGATGGCAGCCATCCCAAACCACCACGCTGGCACTCGGCCTGCGGAATGGGGAGGCCTTAGGGCACAATCCCCAGGGGCTCCCTGGAATACGGGACAAGCAAATTCTCAAACGACATAAATTTAAATGAAAAACCCTGCCCAACAGGACAGCTGTCCCTAGACAGTAGCGGCTACAGGTGCTAAGGAAAGATCAGGGACAATGACCGAAGCTGTAGGGCTGCTCATCTTCCCTCTCCGGGTCTCGGGGAAAAAAGCATTTGGCAATATCCCCTGCTCTCTCATGATCGGAATTCTCTGAACCCTCAAAGTGCATCGGCGATATTTTCCCCAGGGCACCAGTGGGTTCACGTTGCTTGAATCTTATTTTTGATTTGACCACCAAGCTGTAATGATGATTCTGTTCCGTTCTGAAAAGGGTCTGAGAAAGTGTACAGGTCTAATTATATATACATATTTATACACGTGTATTTTTGTTTATTGTTACATTTTGACATTGGACTTTCTATTAAATAATTTTTAACAGTTGACCTGGCTCGGTTCTTTTATATGCCTTTCTTCCTTCCTGGGTCTCAGGGAGGGGCCGTGATAAATGTCTGGGAAAGAGCTCGTGTCTTTGTCCCTCTGGCCTTCTCTCTTCTTTATTCTATGTACATAAGGGCTTCTCCTTTCCAGCATTCTTATGTTTGTACAGGATGTGTACTACATCAAGTACCCACTTAGAAAGCCCCCAACCTTTCTTTCGGCACCGCCAACTATCAGGAGCGGCCTGCACTGTCCCATCAGCTTGTGCAAAATCACAAGTCCACAGATTTGACAAAGTTGCAAGAATGAGCAATGATTTTTTTTTTAAAAATGTGTGAGCCCTTTATATCTCTGCACATCACCACCCCCCCAAACACACACACACACACACACACACACACACACACACGCACAGTCCTAGCTTCGAGTCCTTGGACAGGTTACTTAACCTTCCTGCCCCTGATGTACCTTGTCAGTGAAAACAATGCTCCCTCCAGGGCTCCTTGGCCCACCTGGGAACCTTACACGCAGTCCCTCGGACGTGACCATGACCTCTTCCTACAAGTCTCAGAAACCGTGGTCTGCAGTCTAGAAGATGTTGAGGAAGATATTTGGCACGGGTGGCGTGAACCTGGACAACTGAGTGAATAACTAAGACTTACTTAGTCAAGTCCAAACATCGGAGGAGAAGCGCCTGCCGCGGGCCCCCCTGCCTGAACGTCGTTCCCCCAAGAGCTTTATGGCTCAAACAGATGATATTAACAGTGGGAAAGTGGTCAGGCATGGGTGGGGTTTGAGAATGCCCCCCACGCACAAAGTGAAAGAGAAGGTGGTGTCCTTTGGGCAAAGCTGCCTCACTGGGGCAAGTGAAAGGCTTTCATTGACAGCCTGTGTCCCCTGGGGGTGGGTAGGGGGGTCTCCACTGTGCTGCACGCGTATTAGCATCAGGCGGGGAGCTTCTCAGACCACGATGCCCGGACCTCGGGCCAGTTGAGTCAGGATCTCCAGAGTAGGGACTGGGCGTTTTTAAGTTTCTCCCTGGGTGACAGGGAGGGTCCCAGAGCCACTTGCTACCCCGCCTGCCACTGAGATGGGAGCTGATGAGAACAGCGGGGTGCAGGGTTGTACCCACCACGAGAGAGCCCAGAAAAGGAAACATCCACTCCACCCTCATGCCCCACAGCGAGAATGAGCAGGAAATGAAATGAGGAAGGAGCAGGGAGGTTAAGTGGGGACTCCCAGTGACACATGAAGGCACGTCCCTCTTGATGTGGGACAAGAGAATGAGTCAACCCCTAGAAGACTAAGCGCTCAGGCTCAAGAGGCAAATGCCTCAAGGGGTCTGTCCATCTGGTGTCCAGGCATGATTTTCCTCAAGACATTCCAAAGAAAGAGAATGTCACGAAGACACTCTGGCAAGAAACCTGCTACCTCTGTCGCCGCTCCGCCCTTCCTGGGCAGAGGGTACCCCTCCTAGTCACCCTTGAGGCCACTCCTGACGGGCGCTGTTCCAGAGCCCTGCATTCCTACCCTCCGGACACCCCTAGCTGTGGGGGCCGCATTCAGGCTAGAACACATGCTCCGGGGAATGAGGCCCTTCCCCCCAAACTGATGAACTTCAGGGAAGGCGGATCCCGCCCCCCAAGAAAGCCTTGTGTGAAGGAGGGGTCCCTGGTTTCAAGGAACCGAGGGCAGTGGTTGCTTCTCTTCTCTGTAGAGTCCCTCTGCTCAATAAACAGGAAAACGGCGATTACAGCCCCGCGCCTTCAGGGAGGTGGGGTGCTCGGACTCACAACGGGGGCTGCAGAGGTTAAATTCCTGGTAAATTTGGGAATGGCCTGCCGGGGTGTCACCCCAGACACATATATCTCCCCACAAGAAGCAACCAGGCTCCTGGCTGGAATTTCAAGTACTTGCCCCAATTGTCCCCTCAGACCTGGTCATTGGTATGCTGGGCACTCGGTCCCTGACCTGACTGGGGTCTCTTGGTTTGCTGCGCTATCCAGGACTGAGAGCCTCAGTTACAACCAATGCGGAGACAAGGCCGGAAAGCGCAGTTTTAAAGGCGGATCTGCCGCCACCCCGCTCCCCCGGGGCCCAGCTGTGGGGTGAAGGTGCTGGGAGGGGTGCCGGCTGGCTCCCCCAGAGTGCCGAACATTTCATGTCAGCTACAAACCAAGGCTGGCTGGGACCCACAGTGATATGAGTCTCCCATGATCAGACGGGAATACCAATGGGGTTTGGGATTCCAAGATCGGATTCGACGGCACGTGACGGGAGGCACACACAAGGAGAAACTCCTTTCCAAAGCGCCTTCATTCTGCCAGTGAAAATGCAAGTCATTAACAAAGCTCTGTCTGTTTTCAGGTCCCACCCCCTACTCCCAGGCCTTTGCCCCTCAAAAAAGGAAAAAAGGGAAGCTTTAACTCGAGTCACCTTAAATCCTCTTTTATCCTTGAGATAACCCGGAGTTTGTGTCCCTGGTATTCTGGTGATCCAGGTCCCCTCAGCTTCTGCCATAGGCCACAGCAGCGACCTCAAACATCTCCCTTCTCCCCCTAGCCACCAACCCTCAACAACACACACGCAACTGGAAGGAAAAGGCTTGAGGATCCTCTGACGTGGAAGGACACTGGGTCACGAGGACACGCAGGAAGGCCCAGGGGGAAACTGAAGCTTCCTCACACATGGAAACCTGGTTTTGACCCGCACTGAGTTCCTGCTCCTCAAGTCCCCGCTGAGATGGGCATCTTAGCAGAAGCTGCGTCTGCCAAACCCTAGCAGAGTCCACATCATTCAGGGGGAGGTGTGACATCAAAACCACCGCCCGGTCCCCAACTGATCCATCCTCACAATAGTCGCTGCCACTTATTGGGCAGTGACTAAAGGTTCTCTCACGACACCCTCCCAAAAAACCCCTATAAAGTGGGTGCCAATTCCGCATTTGACAGTCGGGGAAACAGAGCCTCAGAAAAACTGAGTAACTTGCCTAAGGTCACACAGCAGTAAGTGGTTGAGCTGGGCTCAGGTTATCTGTCCCAGAGGCCTGGCTTGTGGCCATTCAGTCCTAGTGACACTCACATGGGCTCCTGGAGTTGGTGTGCCACGGTCCTCTCAGTCTGGTTCCATTCTTTGCCTGGGCTAGCACGGAGCCACCTCCTCTAGCTCCCTTCCAGTGCCCTAAATGAGTGCCTCCCCGACTGCATGCCACTTAGTGCCGCTCACTGGCGGAAGCAGCTTCTGGGAGTCATGTGACTGCACACGGACAGTCCTGCCTTCAGGGCACCAGCACTTGGGGCTCCTGGCTTTCCTTCCTGCCCCCTTCCTTTCTCCCTCACTGCCTCCCCAAGCTTCCATTAGCTTTTTGCCCAGTTTTTCTGCTCACTAGCTCCATGACCTGGAGGCGGTGGGGGTCACTCAGCACTGGTCATTCGGGAGAGGTCTCCCAAGTTCCGCCTCCTTCCTCCAGACCAGAGAGACCTGTTCCCACGACAGGGTCCCTGCGGCACCCTCAGGCTCCCGTCAGCCCAGGGCCTCCCACGGCTCTCCACAGGTTACCACCTTTTGCCAAAGGAACTTCGTTTGCGGAGGACTTGCTAATGTGCTGTCACTGAATTTGCTTAAACTTGCTGCACGTCTCATTGGACTAATGGACAGTGAAGGCTGGCATCTGGTCTAGGCGGAGAACCAACTCCGCCCTCTGCCTCAGGGGTGGGTACTCAGTTCTCGTTGCTGATTGGCTGAAACCGGCAGCCACTGAGAGCACGTGACAATCATTAATTAGCCAATCATTACTCCCAGCACCTTCAATTCGGTCAAGACGAAAGGGTTTATAATGTGAATAAAACCAAGGAAAGGACAGTCCTGAATTCAATATCAATATTCTGTACAATTCACATGGCGGGGTCGAGAAGGACGGGGAAATGGCCCCAGAGCCCACACCGGAACTTACACAGTGGCCCCGGAGTGCAAGCAGCACAGCACTCTGTGCCCTGCCTCCAGCGCGGGGACATGTTACAAAAAAACATAGCACCATGGGAGCTGATCAGCATGGGCCTAGGGTGCTGGTGTGGGTGAGAAGGGGCGCCAGGCAGGAGGGGAGGGGAGCCTGTGAGAAGGCTCCGAGGCGCTTGG